>CM030834.1:2422627-2437014 GCA_018105865.1 Metaphire vulgaris
TTGAACAGTGTCGTATGTACTGGAACCGAAACAAGCATTGGTAGTTGTAGTCACGGATCTTGGGGAGAACACAATTGCGGACACAACATAGACGTCGCCATCGATTGTGGTGTGTCTATTTTATTTTCAGCTAAAATAATATCTACATGTACTGTAGTATGTTTAGCATTATGGCGAAACTAGTTTTTACTAATTTAAGCGTGCCTGCTTATTTGAAATCACTTGACATCTAAAACAATGAATATTATAATACCAAGCCGATACCTATAGCACACGCAGTTCGGTCATGACATCGTATCATACTCTGAAGCATTTATGCATCTTTTCCATGTAAAATTTACGCAGGAACGGCAATATGATAAATACACGATTGCGTTGACCGAGAATTTGTACACTATGCGAATTGCTTTGAATTCTCAACCGAGATCGAACGACCTTGTACATGATCTTAACCAGGGGTGGCTAGCACTTTTGCTACAAGTGGGTCATTATACATTTTTATCGGCATGAAGGGGCCGCATTTTTGGTGCTTTTTGCATATAATTGTTTTTAACATCTAGCATCATTAATATCTAGCATCAGGCTCAAATTTCCAACATACCCAACAGAAGACAACTGCTCACTGCCAAAAACCCCTCCCCCAATATTCACAGCATTCCGCCCCACAAATCTGTCTGAAATACGCCAAATTATTTTCTCTTTGCCGAATAAACATTAACATTGTTTACTGGACGTTATTCCAACCCATATCCTTAAGCAGTGTTTTGATGTGCTTGGGCCAGTAATTACCCGTTTGGCTAACCTATCTCTGTCTTCAGGTACCTTTCCATCAACCTATGCTAGTGCTCTCGTCCACCCATTACTGAAAAAACCAACACTCGACCCAAATAATTTTTCTAGCTATAGGCCTATCTCAAATTTAAATTTTATATCTAAACTTGTTGAACGCATTGTGCTTAGTCGAATAAATGTACATCTTTCATTGCATAATCTTTTATTGCCTAAGCAATCTGCATATCGAAAATTTCATTCAACTGAAACTGCTCTCCTGGCTGTTCATGATTATATTTTGTCTTCTATGGATAATGGCAAGGTAACTGCGCTTATTTTACTAGACTTGTCTGCGGCTTTTGACACCATAGATCATGCAATCCTTCTCCATAGACTCGAACATTGGTTTGGCATATCAGGTACTGCATTAGAGTGGTTCACATCCTACCTTCAACATCGCTGTCAATCTGTTTATTGTAATGGTGCTCAGTCAAACTCAGTTAAATTAGATTTTGGTGTTCCCCAGGGGATCTGTTTTAGGCCCTCTCCTTTTCACCTTATATACAATGCCCCTTGGATCGCTTCTTTCAAAATTCTCTGCTGACTATCATTTCTATGCTGACGATACACAGTTATTCATTGCCTTTGATGATAAAACCTCTTCTGGTCACTAGAAAATTTATCCATTTGTCTGAAAAATGTTCAGTCTTGGATGTTTAGTAATAAGCTTGCATTAAACCCTTCAAAGACCGAGTTTTTACTTCTTGGTACATCTTTTAATTTAAGTAAATTTGAGGACATGCATTCCTTTAAATTTGACAACATTTCAGTTAATCAAAGTCAGTCTGTCCGCAACCTAGGTGTAATATTTGACAAAAACCTGTCTTTTAATGATCACATAAATTAGGTTAGCAGGGCTGCTCATTTTCAAATCAGAGACATTCGACGAATTCGTGATCTTGTGCCGAAACCTGCTCTGATTCCTCTTGCCAATGCTCTTGTCAGCAGTAGGCTTGATTATTGCAATTCTCTTTACAATGGTATGGCCAAATCTAATATACAAAAACTTCAAAGGATTCAGAATTCTGTGGCTCGGGCCATTACAAAAACTCGCAAACATGATCACATTAGACCTGTCCTTCAAAAGTTACACTGGCTGCCAGTAGAACAGAGAATTTTTTAAAGACTGGTGTCCTTGTTTTTAAAATTCTGCAGTCTGGCCAACCTCAATATTTAAAATCCATGATAAACCATCCAAAACATTATCATTCAACAAGATTTGCTGATTCATTGTTAAATATACCTAGAACAAACACTGAAATTGGTAAGAGAGAGAGCTTTTTCTATTTCTGGGCCAAAAATCTGGAACTCTCTCTCCCTCTGGTTGTCAGATCTTCCAATAAACTGAGCATTTTCAGATCTAGGCTTAAAACACATCTCTTCCAACTAGCATTTCCTCCATAGTCTGTCTTGCTGTTTCCCTCTGACTGATCTCTGGAATGACCTGGTCTTTTGCGGATGGATTTGAAGTACCATCGATTGATACCCTTGAGTATTAGAAATGGTGCTATAGAAGTGCATAATTATTATTTATTTAACAATAGTATAGTCGCTGAAGTTACATAACGGTAGTAACTGGTAGCAATTAAAGTTAAACAGTAGCTAATAGTTACTATTTTACTAAATTAAGCACAGAAACTAAAAGTCTTACTCATAATTCAATATTGCATGCATAAATAGGACCAATAACATTTATATGGGAAGATGCCCTAAGGACCGCCAATCAGGAGGTTGGCCATCCCTGATCTTAACGCATCGACAACATCCAACTGAATTACTGACATCCTGTTTTAGTTGCTTGAAATCAATGCGGCCATGGCTTCGAAATGTGTGTGGAGGGGAGGGGCACCAAGACTTGCAGATCCACATTTCCAGTCTCGACTAAGAAACCTGACTGAAATCGATGAGCTCCATAGACGGGGTCGGGTATGGAGCTCTAAACGAAAATTTTAGGGTAATGTGGGACTCAAATCTCAAGATTCGGTGAATATTTTCCGGACTATAGGCCCTATGCCAGCATGTTGGCAATTCACCAACTGAAAAAATGTTTGCAGAGTCATTACTTCTCCTAGAGAGGCATGGGGCCAAAATGTAGAGTAACCTATTGCTAGCTTCAAATGCTAAACTTTTGAGAAAGTATGAAGACTATATTTTAACATTTCGGCAGTCATCTTACCCACCATTAGATATATTTTATTGATCCCCCACTGGTGCAGACTTTCTTCAGAGACCCCCAGGTACCGACCCTCTTCTGGCTGCGCTAATGTACTTGAAGACAGACACGTATATTTTATTTAGTCCGACTACAGTGCTTGGGGAGCGTCGTGAGATTTTCCAGTGAGGTCTGGGGCGTATCTCCTGTAGGAGAAATTTTGAGTAATATTAGAATTAGACAGTGAACTCTTGCACTCTTTTGACAGTCGCGTTATCACTATCCCACAAAAGATTTCGCATCAGTTTGCGCAAATCTCACGACTAATGACGACTGAATAATGTGCCCGGTCCACCGGAACTCCCTCGTGACTATGCCAAAGATGCTCATTGTCATTATTATTGATCTTTGCCTCCCGACTTAGACGAATGTTCCTCCTCCGGTCGAGCTCAATGCGATTTGACAACAACCAAGTGCGTCGACACGGTCGGAAGTTACTCTTGTTCGTGTATAAACGGTACCACACGTTCTACATCAACATCATGCACAGGTATTTGTGAGCCATGTAGAAGATATATCCAATACATTTTTCTTTAATCTGAAAAATAGTGGAAGTAATTCATCACTTTTATCAAAGAAAGAATGATCCATAACATATGCCTTTACATAGCATCAGCTAAGCTTTTACGGAAATTCAATCCTAGCGTTCTGACTATACATTTACATATTATGCGCATAACTTAGAACTATGGATAGAGCATCGTTATAAAACTGAAGCATTTTAAATTTACGAAAGTATGACAAATCCATTTTATAAACAAATACAAAAGTTGTTTAAGTGGCACCACTTTGAAATTTGATGGAATAGGTTCTACTAGGAATTTCTGTTAGATCTAAAATCGTTGAAGGAATAATAAGCAAGAACCATCCAAGCAACTAATATGGATAATTTTATTTTGCTTTCACAATGTGGATTGATATTTATATGATCCTATAACCTATTAACAAGTAATGAATTTTACCTGAAGATAAAAACGAATGGTCCACTAGGCAGTCCCAATGCGATTTCACAACAATATAATAATAATAATAATAATAATAATAATAATAATAATAATAATACCAACAACAACAAGGTTTAAAGTGGTTCATAATGGTTTGTCCTGCGTGAGAACCACTGTTGTACCCATCCAATTCTAGTATCCTACAGTACTGAGGTTTATTTTGAAATCTTTCACACTCATAGCTATTACTATCTTCTCGTCCAGTTCATTCCATCTGTCCACCACTCTTGCACTAAAAAAGTGCTGCTTGTGTCTTCCAACCCCTTTTCTTAAACAGTTTCGTGCTGTGTCCTCTGGTTCCATCATACTGTTTCGTTCTAAAGAACCTTTCTCTTGGTATTTCCACTTTAATGAGTTTAAGCTATGTGGGAAGAGTATTTTGAATGTCTCAATTAGATCCCCTCTCGTTCTTCTTTTTTTATAAAGTTGTCAATCGCTTTAGTCTTTCATAATAGGTTAATCTTTGATACATTTTGATCATCTTTGTTGTTGTGTAATACTCTTTCTGAAGTCTCTATGTTTTTCTTCAGTAATGGGTGCCCATGCTTGAACACAATACTCCAAATTTTGGCGTAACACTGTCTTATAAAGTCTTTCATAATTACATCCTTCTCTCTGCTCACCACCGTTCTTGTGATCATACCTAGAATTCTGTTGGCCTTCTTAGCTGCTCCTGCACATTGTCTAGATGGCTTTAAGCTGCTATGCATGGTGACCATTGGATCTTTCTCCTCAGTTGTAACAGTTAGTCTCTTCCCACATAGCTTAAACTCATTATATGCTCCCTTCTTCCCACTATGCACCAACAGAGTTGGAAGCTATCGATGCTCTTGCAAAAATGACTACAGACAATAATATTGAATTGAATGACGTGCACAGGTTGCTGTCAACTATTTGTGTGCGAACAACTGTTTGATTCGACATTCTGCAATATA
Organism: Metaphire vulgaris; assembly: GCA_018105865.1. Classification (NCBI taxonomy): domain Eukaryota; kingdom Metazoa; phylum Annelida; class Clitellata; order Crassiclitellata; family Megascolecidae; genus Metaphire; species Metaphire vulgaris. The sequence goes on from CM030834.1 coordinate 2,427,610, forward strand.
TTATTGGCTGAAATCAATCATTAATTAGAGACAATACCATTTAAGAACGTAGGTATATTAATATGAAAGTATTCTGAGGAAATATGTTATTTTCAGGCTATGGTAACAGTTTTCTGTAGTTTAAAATCGCTAAGATACTATTATGTATTATCCAAATATAATTTTTTGTCTGCAGATATAAACGAATGCAACAATGGTCAACATTCATGCAATTTGGCAACAACCACCTGCATCAATACATTTGGAAGCTATCGCTGTCCATGCATAAACGTCGGCTACGAATACTATACACCAACATCATGCACAGGTTGTTGTCATGGACATCTAAAATAAATAAATCCATCACAGCAGAAATCCAACCAGAGCGCGGCACTAGAAACTACAGATGATGAGACAGCAACTGAAATATTTTGACACATGATAAAGACCAGTGACTCTCTATAGAAAATAAGATTGTGTTGGGGAAAGCAGGATGAAGTAGGTGAAAAGGAAGAACAAGCACCAGATTTATTATTATTTAAGCACATAGCCTTTCGGCCGTTGCGATTGTACGCCATAACTGTCTATTCTGCGCACATTGGACGGCTTCGGACACTAGTAATCCACAGTCCCCATGGACTTGATGAAGCCAAGTGATTGGTGGTGTGCCTCGTGGACTATTCCATCCTGTAATCCTAATGTTTCTGTCTCGAAGTCGGGTTACTAGTTGAAGTGGAGCTTAGGCAGGTACTGCAGGTGGGAGTCTTGCGACGTGCCCAAAGAGGCCGAAACGTCGACGACGAACAATGGCTTGTACAGTCTCTAGTCCAGAGCGCATGTATTCTTCATCATTGCATATGAAGACAAACCATCTAATATTAAGGATTCTACGTTGAGCCTTAGGGCGAAAAGCTTCAAGTCTTTTCCACTCTTGACCAGTCACCGTCCAAGTCTCACTTCCATATAAGAGTGTTGAGAGTACAAGACATGCGTACATCCGAAACTTAGTATGCAGGTTCAATCGATGTTGCTTCCATATTCGGCCAGGCGTTGCATGACAGATGAGGCAATGGCTATGCGACTGATAGACTCATCATGTGGACTACACATCTTTGATCCAAGGTAACAGAAACTTTCAACTGAGCACATAGTTTCGGAACCAATAAGGATTGGTTCCTCTGCAAGACCAGACCCAAGGTTTTGAACTTTGGTCTTCGTCCATGAAACATAAAGACCAAATTTGGAGGTCTCACATTCCATTTTCTCCAGAGTATTTTTAAATTGATCACGACTTTCTTCAAATATGATGGCATCACCGGCGTAGTCGAGATCTGTAAAACGTTGATCACCAAGCTGAATGCCCATATTACCTGCTGTTACCCAGTTCATTATATAATTCATCGCACAGCAGAAGAGAGATGGTGCTAGAACACATCCTTGTCTAACGCACGAGGATGTGTAGAATCTGGTAGAGAACCGGTTACCAAGACGAACTCTACTAGTTGTGCCGTGATGAAGTTCCTGAATTAGATCAAGCAGCACTTTTGGCACACCGATGCCAGCTAGTGCATCAGATGGGAAAATGAAATCCATGAAGCATCAAACATGGCCATATTGGTGCTAAATACAATGACAGGAAGTAAAGAAAATGAAGGAAACTGATCCAGGATATTACCATAAGTTAATTTCACCTGACGGAACATGGTGAAAATTCTATGCAAGATATTGGCTCAATGTAATCAGATTTATATATTATGCAGTGCAGTATGGCTCATGAAGCAAGATTGTATAGCTATTCCGTACAAATTCATTATTTCTAAATCCTGTTTACAGCTTAATCTGATTTTAAAATTTTTAAATAGTTGATATACGACCTAGCATGGCAAATTGTTCTGTAATTAAATGCTTGTAGATATAGACGAATGCGCCACTGGAAGATCACAATGCGATGCGACAACAACCACCTGCATCAATACAGTTGGAAGCTATAACTGTTCATGCAAAAACGGTTATGAAAGAACTAGAATAACTGCAACGTCTTGCAGAGGTTTCCATCTGATATTTATGCGCAAATAAATTAATTTATCACCATTTTGCACGATCTTCGGTGCAATGCAATCAGTTATTGCAGGCAGTACCGTTTATAAACGTAAAATATAGTATTATATTGAAGAATGTGTATTTCAGACTCTATTGACAGCTTCTTATAGATTAAAATGGATAAGATACTATGATATATTACCGAACTATAGAATTATATTGATTCTGCTGTATAGATATAGACGAATGCACCACTAGACAAGCTCAATGCGATGCGACATCAACTATATGCATCAATACAGTTGGAAGTTACTATTGTTCGTGCAGGGACGGCTACAGAAATTTTACTCTACAGGTATCATCATGTACCGGTAAGAGACCATAATTTAATGAGGAGACAAAGTGAGTTTGAAACTTACTGTATTTCACAAAAATTACACAAGCAATTGTATGATCTACATGTAGGTGTGGGATTTGCAGCCAATCTTCTTCTTCTTCTTCTTCTTCTTCTTCTTATTATTATTATTATTATTATTGTTATTGTTATTATTATTATTATTATTATTATTATTATTATTATTATTATTATTATTATTATTGTGGCGAACCGGGCCTATCAGAGATTCCTACGCCTCCTAAACTCAAGATGGCTCCGCCCGGTTCGACGCACACGGGGTTATGACTCAACCTAAGGCACGTGGTCGTTCGTCTTAGCTTTTTGGCTAAGATCTCAGGCTCTCTTACTACCACCTGTCACTACGCGCACTACTCTGCACTTTCTTTCGACGTTCCACGCTTAATCCCTTCCTTAAAGTGTCCTTTCACCTCTACCTGTCTGGCTCCGTGCGCCTCACCTCTCTACCTGCGCACCTTACCTCACTCCGTGCACTTTGCCTCTCTCCGTGCACCTTACCTCTCTCCGTGCACCTTACCTCTCTCCGTGCACCTTACCTCTCTCCACACCTTACCTCTCTCCACGCCTATCACACCTCCCTGCGCTCAGTGCCTCTACCGCACCAACGCTCAGTGCCTCGCACCGCCCTACGCTCAGTGCCTCTTCCGCACCAACGCACCGCCCTACGCTCAGTGCCTTGCACCGCACCTACGCTCAGTGCCTCGCACCGCACCGCCTTACTTTCAGTGCCTTGCACCGCACCGCCTTACTCTCGCAATGTACCTTCGCAATGCACCTCTCGCAATGCACCTCTCGCAATGCACTTAATCCCAAGGGTGCTTCCTTAACCTTAGGGTGCACTCTTCCTACGGGTGCATAGGGTGCATAGTGCACTATCCTACATGCACTTATATGGACCTTCTTACCATCACACGCCGCCTCGGCCATCGGTCCTGATCTGTGGCAGAACCGGCTATTTATACTGTTTCTGCCGCATGCACTCATCCTGCTAGCTCACACTCATCACTGCTCTCTAATTGCTGCGCGCCATTCACTAATCGTCTACCACTCAGCCTGTCTTTCCTTTATGCAATCTATTATTATTATATTGGGCCTAACTACCTATGCGGGCGGCTACCTGTCAAAGGAGCTCATGAATTATTAATGGCTCACTTGCGTCTATTGCTACTATGGGTTCTACGCTATTATCTAAATTCGCTACACCATTATTATTATTATTATTATTATTATTATTATTATTATTATTATTATTATTATTATTATTATTATTATTATTATTATTATTATTATTATTATTATTATTACTACTACTACTACTACTACTACTACTACTACTAACATTTTTATAAAGCGCCAGTTCGCAGTGGAGCAAATGCGTTAATGTCAGTCAGTCAGTGCTGGCTATTAAACAAAAGAGTCTTCAGCTTCTTTCTGAACGAAAGTAATGACTGCTCAGAGCGAGCGATGTGTAGTGGTGTCGGGAGGGAGCTCAGAAGGTTGGTCCAGCGATAGCCAGGCTGCGGTCTCCGTATTTTGTCCGCGTCCGAGGTGTAACAACTGTGCCGATTGCGGCACAGCGTAGACCCTTGCGGCCGGAATATTCGGCGATCGGACGGGACATTTCACACAGGTATGGTGGTGCCAGGTTGTGCTGGGCCTTGAATGCGATCGTCTCCACCTTGAACTTCACGCGCCGGCGGACTGGAAGCCAGTGGAGCTATCGTAGAGCAGACGAGATGTGGTCGAACTTCTCCGTCTGCGCCATCAGGCGCGCCGCCACGTTCTGGGATGCTTTGAAGCCTTTGCAGCAGGTAGTCGCTAACACCGTAAAGGACACTGTTGCAGTAGCCAAAGCTGCTGTTAATAAAGGCCTGGGCTAGCGTTAGTTATCTCTTATTGTAAATGTATTAAGTGGATTTTTTATCAATCAATCAATTTGTTGCTTCCAACTCATAAACAATCTTCATCAGTGTTTCTGTCTCTCGACAGGTCCAGGTATCCAGTTTTCCCACTCCGATCGATTGCTTGCTTCTTCTTTGAGTTCCTGATATCCTTTATCCATCATCCACTCCAACATCATCTTTCTCGGTCTACCTCTCACTCTCTTTCCCTCCATTTTTCCTTCGATTATTCTTCTTAGTAGAGAGTCATGCCGGAGGACATGTCACATCCAATTTCTCTGTCTTTTTCGGATTGTATCTATCAGGCTTCTGTCTTCATCTATATCCTTCATGACTTCCTCATTTGTCTTATGCTCTGTGTATTTTACTTTTAGCATTTTCCTCCAAATCCACTTTTCAAAAGCCTCTAATCGTTTTATATCTTCCTTTCTCATTGTCCACGTCTCCGCCCCATACAACGCCACACTCCATATCAATGTTTTTACCAATCTCTTTTTTAAGGTTTAGTTTTAGTTTGCTTTGCATCAGCTCTTATAAAAAGCTTCCTTTGCCATTGCTATACTTCTTCTTATCTCTTTATTGCATCTGGCATCGGTTGTTATCAGACTTCTTAGATTGCTGAATTCCTTCACTTGCTCTATGATCTGTCCATAAACCTTTATTTCCACTCTCATCCCTTCTTTTTTACTTATTACCATAATTTTAGTCTCTTTTGTATTGATTCTCATTCCATACTTTTCTGACACTTGTATCAGTTTATCCATTACTTCCTGTAGTCCTTTTTGATTACTTGCTAGCATAGCCTGATCGTCTGCGAAGCGCAGCGCCTTTACTAGTACTCCTCCTCATAAACAAGTAGACTCATAACTCAAGTACCACATCAAAGTAGGGAATTAGCTAAAGTACAATGAAACATTGTGGAGAAAAGTTTACGGATAAAGTGCTTAACTAAAACTAAGAAATACACTTGGAAAAAAGTTACAGAGAATACATAAATTCATTACGTCATTTACTTAATTAATAATTTACTGATTAATAGGTACATTGAAATATACAAAAAGTAAGAAACAAAAAGGATATCAGAAGGGAATAGAGTTCCCGCTAGTAGAAGCCCTATGTATTTGTACTAAAGTAAATAGTGTATGTAAGTGTAAGAACAGTAAGGTTAGGTAGGTAAAGTAGTTGGCAGGCAGACAGATAACTGAGAAGTCAAAAGGCAAAAATTTAGGGAACCTTATCAGGTAATTTATTGATTATTGGATATAATGTATAGTTTTAGGTTTCTTTTAAACTCATTTAAATTTAATATGTTAGTTATGGATATGGGAAGGATATTCCAGATACGAGGTCTATAAAACGTATAGTAAATAATTAATCTGGTGTTAGAGGGAATATAAGGAATGTAAACTGGTTCACTCTTTCTTATATTATGTCTAGGTATTATGCTTATACTTGAGAAATAATCATTTATATAGAAGACCATAGGTCTTAAATAATCTGTTAGTTTTAGTTGAAATAATCTGTTAGTATATTTATACATAAACTAGAAAGATGCTCGCTTCGCTCGCGCTCGCTTCGCAGGATAATACTAATCCAATACCTATACCTAATACCCAATCATTGAATTCATGCTGAACAACGTTTCAATGATGTACATACGCCACCTAGCCAAGCTCTGCGCCACGTAACAATTAGGCCTATGTACGTTAAAATCACGCAACTGTGACCATTTGTGACGCTGTACACGTATTTTTTTGTGTACGTTAAAATCGCGCAACTTCCTCAAGCTACGCCCACCAACGCATCGCGACGTTGTACACATTATGACGCTGCAATGAACAATTGAACGTACGCTTCGTCAAACGCTTCTTCGAAGTTTCCAATAGCAACGTTGTCTTCGATTCGCCTACCAACGCATCGCGACGTTGTACACATTATGACGCTGCAACGTACGCTTCGTCAAACGCTTCGCGTGGTCCTTCGCTTCGCGTCGCCGTTCGCTTCGCGAAGCCGTTCGCTTCGCGAAGCGAACTTGCCTACGGTTCCAGAACGACCGATCAGAACGCTCACCCAGCCAACCAATCAGAACGCTTGAAGGTATCGAATGAGAACGTTGAGAACGTCACACAGCCAACCAATGAGAACGCTCACACAGCCAACCAATGAGAACGCTTGAAGGTAACAGAGAGACATACAGAGCAAGGATCTTAATATTATACATAATGAGGTTTGATGAAAATGTATTTAAACAATATTTAGAATATTAATGTACTTATATAAACTTTTAATACTAAGGTAATTAGAGTTAGTATTTATTAATCTAATGGTTTTATTTTGAATCGTTTGGATGTTAGCATTAATACATTTTTAGCTGAAACTCCACACAATGTTACAGTAACATAAGTAAGGATGAGTCATAGTAAAATAAGGATTAGGAAATGGCTTTTATTTTTTTATTGCAAATATCGTAGCTGTGCAATTAATCATATGTGTCAATTTCCTAATACGGGTCCATGATTGAAGGTTTATGTTCTAAACGTGGACAGTGTACTCTGTAGACGTGGATGAATGTGAAAGAGGAGAACATCTTTGCGACAATTCAACCACCATTTGCAATAATAGTGACGGAAGTTACCACTGCGTCTGCCGATCTGGATATGAAAGAGAAAACGAGACTTTATGTTCAGGTATCATGCTCAATTAAGACTAATTCTTTAGAAAATGCTATAGGCTAAGATAGTGTTTCTCAGACGTTTTGTCATCTCATTCGTTCATTGCATTTGTCAATGAGGATGACTCAAACATTTAATCAGATTATTTAACAAATAATTTCTTTAACAAATAATTGGGGCGATGAAAATTTCATCAAGTTCTTTCCATGTCTTGTCGCTGTCTCGAAAACCCGCTTGAACTTAAGCATGTCTCTAATATTAAACAAACCTTGCCAAAATTGCAAAAAACAAAATTGCCTTTTTGTCCAATATTCAGATATAAACGAGTGTGTCAGAGGTGAATCTGAATGCGATTTGATGTCAACTGATTGTATCAACACAATTGGTAACTACACATGCGGCTGCAAGAACGGATTCACGTATCTCGATGAAACTACTTGCGTGGGTAAGATGCACAATTGAAGGATGGCTCGATTGACTACTAGTGTGTGGCACAGCTTTCTAAGCTTTCTAACGATTTTTCTTCACACAGGCTAAGTTAAGCCTCCTAAACCACTTTAAATCACATTATTGGCGACATCTACGCTGAGGATAAATCTAATTGAAAAAAATGAAGAACGGAGCGGACAGCTATAGTGGAGCAATTGTTAGAAAAGTTTGACGGGAATTGTCAAGTTCAGGTTAAACAACTTAAACTTATTGTCATACTGTAGTAATAGTGTAGTATGACAATAAACACATTTGCAAAGTCTCTAGGTCAATGTATTTAGTACAGAATGGGTAGCGCACAAGGCGGCCGCTTTGTGCAATAGACTAACATAGAGCTATAGGCCTATGCATTGAAAATGTGCATTCTGTTCTTGTAGAGAAAATACTCAAAGTTATCCTGGGCTCAAGTGTTGGAATATTTCTTGCAGTTGCTTTAATTGCAATTTCACTCACGTTCTTCTACAGGAAGAGGTTACTAAATTGATCAAGCGATTAATTATTTAGCGTAAAATTGTGCTTACCAAAAGCTTTGGCAAAATCTAAATATATTATTTCTACTGCCTTGTCCTCATCTAGCTTATCAAAAACCTCCTGAAGAAAGTCTAAGAGGTTTGTCACGCATGAACGGCTCTTTTTAAATCAATGCTGACTGTCTTTAACAATTTTATGCCTTGTTAAGTGCTCCAAAATATTCTCTCTGCAGATTACAAAAGTTAGGCTCACTGGTCTGTAATTGCTTGGTTCACTTCGTTTTCCCTTCTTAAACAGTGGGCTGACTAATGCATCTCTCCAGTCTTGTGGTACTGCTCTAGTCATGAGTGATTCATTGATTGTCAATGCCATTGCATGTCCAATTTCATGTCGAACTTCGTAAGGAAACTTCGGATGTTAGCCATCTAATCCTGGGCTCTTGTCCGTCTTTAAATTGCTCAAAACCTTGATAACACATTCTTTTGTACTCAATATATCTGTAAACATTTCTTCTTCGTTTCCATCGAACACAATTTTGGCTTTTAGCATAGTATTTGTCTTTTCTTCTGTAAACACTGACCAAAAATAGTTATTTTAATTGCACATGTTGGTTGTGGTCTAGTTTATGCGGGTTCGGTATTGAGTTTTAATAACAATGACGTTGTTTATATTCATCCGTTTCAAGGATCTTTTCCTAATGTTCGAGGAATCGAACTGTTTCTGATCTCGTAATAAAACAATCGTTTTCCTGTTCGAAGCAGCTAGTTTAGCATCCAATTCCGAAAGTTATTACTTTCACTGAATAATTATCATTAACATGTGCAGGAGCAAATAACTAAGCAATTCGAAATGCACTAATAGTAGGATTTTGCAAAGTTTAGCTATTGCTGGCCATGTCGTTAACAAATAATTCTTGAAAAGAGACATACTTTACAATCTACATATTCAGTAAAAAATCTTTCAGGCGAAAAGTTAATCAGACACTTCGGACGGAATCTTCGGTCGTAGACAATGGTTGGTATTGATTTCAATTTAATATTCTGAACTGAGAAGGCCTACATGACATTTTAAATTTTATTACACGTGTAACTGATATATTTTATACTCGCCTTAAATCAAGCGATTCAAATAATTTTTAGTGCAAAATATGTCCATCATCAGGGCAGTTTCAAATCTTATAATGAGCTCTTATGAGATATCTGTTTAAAATATAAACTCTTAATATGGTCAAGTATTAAAAATATTTCTTTCACAATTAATTAAATATTCTTAGTATGTTCTTAGCAATGGTTAATTGTTTTCACGATCGTCATTATTTCAAATTCTTGATAGGTTTCGGTGTAGATAATTCTACAAATTCGGATATCTACATGGTCTTAAAGAAATCTGAAAGTTATATGACTGAAAAGAAGAAATATATGTTCAGTTAGATGCATCC
>CM030834.1:2437114-2487114 GCA_018105865.1 Metaphire vulgaris
GTGAGCAGTTGTACAAGAATTGTGACGACCAGATTAGTGACAAATAATAAAGTCATTCAAAATGAATTACCAATGATCAATATCAACATTTCAACGTTGTACAATATTCACAAATTAAATTGTGATTTGTGATAATTATGAGACTTATAAGTGTATATTGTATATTTTGAACAAACTATTTGTCATCTAAGGTCTTTTTATACCAGAATCTCAAATTTGAGAGGAGATCTGGAAATGCTTTTGTTGGCACGAGCAGTCAGTATCAGCTCAGATGTTGGAAATTCTTGGCGTTCATGAACTTGGTTTTGCATTTTTCATTCTTGTTCTCATCAAAGATTGAATTTGTGCATTACATGTTTAACAGCATCAAATATCTTTTACCGATTTTCGCGCCTTTCATTGAACAAATGTGAGCATTCACTCGAGTCAGTGGCGTAACCAACGGGGGTTTGGGGTTAAACCCCTCCCTCTTGGCCGTCGACGGAAAAATTTTCACGTGTTTTCATGCATTTTTAATTTTTAAAGACGCAGTTTTAGGTGCTTTTTCAAGAAACAAATTCAAGTTGGTCACGACCATGACCAAAACCCTGTGGAAATCCTGGCTACGCCAGTGCTTCAGTGCAGAATCTCTATTATTAACACCTCTGACGAATATGGTCAGCGTGTAACTTGTCTGTACTTTCATCAAGTGCCAGACTGGAAAAAACTTGCATGCTGCAAGTGTCATACAATGTTAGTTGAGGTCTGTTCAATGTTGGTAGTCATATCGTCGACTCTTCGAGCAACAGTCTGTCGAGCAGAGTAAGCGTTCCACCATTGACTGGAGCGGGCCACATCATGGCAAATAAAGCCTAAAACAAATCCAAAATGTTCCACAGCGTAAAAATCTGTCTACGCCAGAACTCTTGAAAGAACGATTTTCAGAGATCTTGCGTTTTTATTACGATGATAATTATTAGCTGAGTCTACAATTTTTCCCTCTAATTCTTGATGGTCCCTCCGTGTGCGCTACGAAATTCGTCTTAAGTAACAAGTCCCACTGACTAACTTTTTTGGGCAGTTTTCTTTCCTGAAACTCTTTTCTGAAACTCTGCCAATCACGCCAAGTGTTAATTAAGAACCGGTGATGACTGATGACCTTTTTTCTTTTTTATTATCAGACGTCACAGATATATGACGTATTAGATGGTCAAGCTGTGATGGTGATCACTGATCACCTTATAAAAAATTTCAAAATATATCATTTCACAAAAATGAAATACCTCCGCCGTCAATTTTCAATTTTTTGGGCAATGAAAAATATTTTGGGGCGCATGTCCCCGGTTTGTGGGCGCGCGCCCGCCACCCCGTAAACATTGGGCCTGAGAGAAATGAAATTTTCGACTAATTTCTGAAAAGGCTCGGCGGGCCATATTCTGGCCCCCAGGTCCACAGGTTGACACCCATGGTCTTTATAATTATTGATAAGGCCTATCACTGGCGTAGCGTGCACCTTTGCCGCCTCTGGCTCATTGGGTATCCACCGCCCAAAAGCATTCATATAAAAAAATTATATTTAAAATATGTCGCGCCTTCTAAAATATCCGCCTTCACTGAAAATCATCTGACGGGCAAAAAGGTCGTCACTTTACTTCATTTGCCGCCCCTTCTAAGTTCACCGACCATTGACAAGCAAAAGGTCGTCGTTTCGAAAATTGCCGCCTCTTCTGTGTGCGCCACGGCTATGAACATACTAGCCACTGGCATGTTTCACACCACTGGAGCCTATGACGTCAATGGCAAATAAAAATCATCCGCCATGCCACTTGTGGTTACATTTACGTTCGTCTGTCATAGCTCTCATCGAATGGCTGTAGAGCAGTGGCGGCTCCATTAATGAGACCAGGGGGCCCGTGCCCCCTAGTAGTGCCTGGCCCCAGTGGCCCCTGTTGGAACCCTATACTTAATACTACATACCTAACAGCAAATGGTTGGCCCCATGATTAAAGTTGCCACCGAAACAGCCCCGCCACTTGCCAAATCCTGGAGCCGCCACTGCTGTAGAGTGTACACATATTGCCAGCACAAATTGCAAATAACCTAACAAATAAAGGTTCTTTAAGAGCTAGATGCACTGTACAGGCAATGATGAGAATTCTTGAGTTAAGATTTAAGGAGCCGATTACGAAAACTGTAACATTACGAAAACTGTAACGGTATTCTACAAGTATAGCAGCCTGTATCAATCGAGCTACAGTGCCTGTGGCGTCGAGTTCATCAGCAACGTCACTATAGCCATTATTTTTGTACTCTCCTTCTCAGCTAGACTGCACATCGACTTTATCCGCTTCTAAAGCAACAATCAACACGACAAAACAATTGAATCTGTCATTTTGTAGTTATCAATAGACCTCCTATAGTTATTTTTTCATCTCAAACTGCGCAGGACCTTGTTCGCCACCGTTACAAACACAATTACTAAATCAATAGAAAACCTTGTCGTCCACGTCATCGACTGAGAGCGAAAGGAGGTCAGCTGCGCAATTTTGCTATCATGAAGATAAACATAATGTCTTATTTCAGGCTTTTTGTTAATAGAGAGAAGAAGCAAGAATGCCAGAGAAGTAAGTTTTCAGCAAATTTTCTGAATAATTTTGCTAGATCTTATGGACATCTATTATCAATCAATCAATCAATCAACTTCTATGGCGCCACTATCCTACTGCCCAGGGCATCAGCCGATGGCGCACCAAATCAAATAGCATTAGAGCCAGGTCAAACCAGAAGATCAGTCCGAAACGGCGGGAGAGCAATCTAAGGATAAGCCAAGTCAAACAGATGTGTTTTAAGGCCAGATCTGAAAGATGATAGATTATTAGTTATACGAAATGATGTTGGTAGTGAATTCCAGAGCTTAGGCCACACTGAAAAACAACTAGCGCCAATGACGGTGCAGTATAAAGAACAACAAATGAAAGTCCTGCCGAATACCTAATGGATTGAGTAGTAAGTAGGTCGAGGATAAGTCGCATCTTAAGGTAATATGGTTCATTATATAATATGGTTTTAAACTAAAAGATAAATTTTATAATTAATTCGGTATTTAATAGGAAGCCAATGTAGGGACTGTCTGGCTAGAGCTATATGTTTCGAATCTTGGAGTTTTGGATATGACTCTAACTAAGGAATTTGCGCTCTCTGGAGTTTCTGCATATTGAATTTGTGATGCCGAAAATCAGGGAATTGCAGTAATCTATACAGTATCTTACAGAGCACCAAATTTTGGCAAAGAGGATCATTTAATTAATGGAATCTTATTCAAAACCGTCCGATCATCACGTGATAGCTATAGCTCTCTATAATATTTCGGTTTTCAACAGAATAAGGCGAATTTTCATCCAATCATTTTAGTCTTATATTTAGCCAATTTGTTGATAATGGAGGCCCTACAGTAGGGTGGAGTGAAAAAACTTTTTCCTCAGTGATGTAAATGTAATAGTTTGGAAAAGTTGTGTTATGGTATAGAGAGAAACTGTGCAAAAATCACTTAACTGGATTAATGTTTAGAGCCTCCCCAAGCGTCCTCAAGTTTCAGTAATATTGCTAATTGGTAATTGGGCATGTTGCTGCGTTAGGAGATATCCTCTATTCCCACTGTCTCACACAAGGGTGCTGGAAGTTAATTACGCCTTACCAGTAGAAGTACATGAACCTGTTAAAGCCCTTCAAGGTAGGAGAGACCAACCATCCTATCAAATTAAACTTGAGGATTTTTCGATTAGACTGCAGAAACAAACTTGTTTGATATATCTGCATGCAGATTTCAGCTAGTGTGCCTGGGTGATGAAAAAACAAGGTGCCTGTAAAGGATCATGAATTTCTGTTGGATCAGCGAGTGCTAGACGAATGGTCATGGTAGGAATTGACATCACGGAATGTGGGACTATTCTAAAGAGGTTGGCAAGAAGACACTCAGAACTCTCCAAGGTCTCTGCATCACAACCATCCACAAGTGGGCAAGCAGATGTTCCTGTTGAAATCATCAGTAGGCTAATGAAGATACATAGGCCTATACTTCAGATAGTGATACTCCTAATGATGACAACTATGATCCGCCAGGGATTTCACGGCGAGAAACTGAGGGTAAGGTAAAAGAAAAAGAAGACCTCTTCACAAGTGCGAACTTCTCTGCCTAATATATCTTTAATAGCTGCATGACATGTATTCTGTAACAGATAAGGTAGGTAGCTGCCCTATCTTCGGCATGTTTTCAAGACATTGTACTCGTTTATGAAGACGATAAAACCCTCATTTAGACAGAAGCAAAATGAGAATTGAAGGAAAAGGAAAAGAATGGAACTCAATGAAGAGGAGGACAGCTATGTTATCGAATGTGTTTCTTTTGATGGAAGTAAGATAAAACACTAGTGCCTATAAGAAGAAAGATGGGATATGTCATATGAAAACTGTAATTGAGGAGTGTGTGCAAATTGTTTAGGAGTCAGGTTAGTCACGTTTCACTGAGAAAGAATCTGCGATTTGAATCAAAACGTGTATTGTGTACATGTTAAAAGAGAAAGGAGCTGACTTACAGAAACTGGTTGCTACTGGTTGTGATGGTACTGTAACTAATACTTGGAAATCAGGAGATGTTATGAGGTTGTTAGAAGAAGTAGGGTGACCTTTGCAGTGGGTCAACTACCGGTACAGGACCTAAGGGGTTTCTGGTCCACTTGGCCAGCAGCTACAAACTTGTCAGAACTTTTCCATTGTAGGTTTCGATTTAATTGAAGGAGAGATACCCATTGTAACATACGAAGACTTAAGTTCAGATAAGGCTTATCTGCCGGACGTTTGGAAGGCTATAACACTTGGTGACTGTTCGCAGAGTTTGGCATCACGCGACCCAAGGAAACTCGTACATTCAAGATGGCTTGCAACAGCTAACCGAGGTACGGAAAACCCAACTGAAACTTTGAAAAACTAGCAACGTATGATACAAAGTATATACTCCAGTCTGGTTTCATATCGAAATGAAACCATCCTGCAAGGACGGAGGCACCAACGTTGGACGACAATTTCATTATCACGATACCTTCCTGTAGAACTTAAATTGGTAGTTGATCCGGCAATCCAAAGAAACGGCTAATTTGGACATGAAGAGAATCTACTTCTGGCAATGTTATCAGATGCAGATGCACAGCAACACATCAGAGAAGGTAGTGCTGTGAAGAATACTGAAAGCTAGACGTACTTCAAATATTACTCGAATTCCAAAATTCAAAATTCCAGTATTCAATGTTGATGCTGCCAGTTAAGCCCATATTGACTTAATTAACTGACACAATAAACAACTATCAGCTCCTCCTCTACTTTCTAACCTCTCAGGCCAAGACATTTCTTCCTTGATAAAGAGCGCAGATCAGCAGTTGAACTTTCAGAGATTTCAGTGCCGTTCTCAGGCAACTGAAAGATGTGTGAAGCTAGTAACTGAGGCCAGTGCTGCAGTATGTGGTCCAATTGCAAGAGAAGGACACATAAAGTCAAAGCATGCCTCTCTCAGGCTCATGCCATATTCTAGCACAAAATCAAAGTTCAGACAGAATCAGACAGAAACCTGTGGTTTCACTGTAAAGCACATATTGTGATATTGTGTAATTGATCCGGCGTGTACTGTGCTTTGCATATTGTGAGACATAAAGAAGCTTGCCGCAGCACTACAGGGTCTATAAGTATGCAAGATGCAATAGAAATTGATTGTAATTCTTTTTACCTCTTTACAAAAGCAGTTTTGGATAATTGTATTGTATTATTAAAATAAAACAGTTGTACGTAAATGAATAAGGCCTATATGCCAAAATGCATTAATTGCACAAAATGCCCAAACTTCATTGTCTCTGGGGAGGCTCTTAATGTTCATTTAAAAATTCAAAATTTTCACTGAACAAATCACTGATGCCTTGCACAACTTTCCCGCACTATTAGAATTTTAGATTCGAAAATTTTAAAATTTCGTCCTTTTCACTCCACACTACCCTACAGTATTATGTCTTTCTCATAAATATTTTATGCAGGGTCGTATCGAATCACCGTGTCGACGAATCACCGTGTCGGTCCCGGTATACCAATGGATCGGTTAGTCAGTTGGGAACCATGTGTTAGATAAAAGTTGCAATGCGCGTGTGTCTGGGATATAACAAAATATTGGGAAGTCACTTTAAATCGACTTTCGATAAATTGAGAGTTGTACGCTTTGACTATAAATCTTTGACTGGACAGGGCGAAGTTTCTCTTGTCACTAGATCCTCGGTCTAGAATCTTCTTCTTCTTCTCCTTCTTCTTCTTCTTCTTTTTTCTCCTCCTTCTTTTTTTCTTCTTCTTCTTCTTCTTCCTCTTCCTCTTCTTCTTCTTCTTCTTCTTCTTCTTCTTCTTCTTCGAAAACGACTTCATCTGAGAAGAAGGCCACGGTTTTAGTTATTACATGCTCCCCTTATTGAATGCCTGCCCCCATTACCTCTTGTTTGGACCATATACTTACTATGGTCTTAGGACTTTTGGTCATAAGACACTTGGTCATGACCAAATGACTATGACCAAGAGTCCCTATGACCAAAAGTCCGTATGATCAACTGTCTTTATGATCAACTGTCCTTATGATCAACTGTCCTTATGATCAACTGTCCTATGATCAAGTGTGGTCTCCTATGACCAAAAGTCCGTACACCACTTACTACTACATACCTAGCATAAAGAACTGGCCCTATGCTTAGAAGTTTCCACCCGAACGCCCCCTCCACTTGCCAAATCCTGGAGCCGCCACTGCTATCATATAAAGGCAACTTATATCCGAAACGGAACCGTCATAACTTCCAAGTGTCCCGCGTCTGTCAAGCGCTTGGCCAAAGTGTGAACAGCATGGAAGGACAAAAGTTCGACTGACAGCGTTTAGTACTGCATTTGACGATGCGTCAATTGACGCATGTTGCCGATCTATGCCTATAGAGTATAGGCACAGGACAGGATGTTGTGCACTGGACATTTATAAGGCTACAGAGATTCCGTTTGCGGTTTTTCATGTAACATGTTGAATAAAAGTCAATTTTTTTCAGATTTTTCTTGCAAGTAATTACATGGCAATGAGACACTGACGTCACAATTTGCGTCAATTGACGCAGAATTTCGCCGTTCTAGATTGTGAGAGAAAGTCGAGTGCGTTTGACCACTTGTTGAAGTCTTGAGATGAAGGTAAACAAGAGCAGAGGGCGTGTGTCAGCGCACATATATTATCTAGCTCCTCTTCTATCGCTCGACTGAGGTCGTCACTTCTGCGTCGAGCGATGTCTAGAATTGCGATCAGACCGAGCACTTCCTAAGAAAGCCACTGACGACTGTTTGGACATACGAACAGAAAACATGCACGCGAAGAGAAAGACTGCGAAAATCACCGAAAACAGGTCATTATCTTATGCGTTAACTATTGAATTCTCTCTAAATGAAACGTTCAAATCATTATTATTATTATTATTATTATTATTATTATTATTATTATTATTATTATTATTATTAAAGACAATTTATAGAGCGCAGTAAGGATAATGAAGACTAAAGTCAAAAGCGCTTAACAATGAACAGTGGCGGCTCCACCGGGCCAGGGGCCCGTGCCCCTATTGACTGCCTGCCCCCAGTGCCCCCAGTTGGGACCCTATACTTAATGCTACATACGTTAAACAACAAATGGTTGGCCCCATGATTAGAAGTTGCCCCCAACGGCCCCCCTTGCCAAATCCTAGAGCCGCCACTGACAATGAACGTTATAAGATATATTAAACATATGCGTCTTAAGGCACTTGATAAACAGATCAGGGGAGGTCACAATTGTCACGTTCTTCGGCAGAGAGTTCCACAGACTCGGATTGCCCCTTCGGAAGGATCTGTCACCGAAGACAGCCGTCTTGGACGGAGGAGGAACCACCAATTGACGACAGTTGCCAGAGCGAAGCGAAGCTTGTACGCATCGCTCTTTTGTGGCTGGGTACAAAGTATCGGAAAACCTTAAACCATTGACATAAGCGGTAAAGAGCGAATAGGGGACAACGCAATGGATGACAATTTGCCTGTAAAATGCGACGTTTTCTATCAAACGTCAAAGACTTATCTCAGTCGATGCACGCTTTTCGTTTATACAAATGAGAAGCTGCATGAATATTATTAGGATCTAATCTTTTTTAGTTTTCTTAGGTATATTTAGCTATAATATAAATATGCTTAAAAAAAGATTTTTGTTAGGCATTCCAACTCGACGGCCTGTGAGGGGCGGGGCTCGTATTTCTTCTGCTCAGTAGGCTTAATCTTGCAACTTGTTTTTGGCCTATACACTGTAGTGTGTGGTGTCATGCTGGATATGCCAAAATGCGTACTATGCGTAGGCCATAATTGCAAACAGCAGAGAGCGTTTAAACATATTCAGCCACGAATCAGTTTGCATCTAAGTAACTTAACTGTCGGATTCGAATTCTATAGACGAATATCCTATGACGAATATCCTATAGATTTGAAGTTATCTACCAGGAATTCTTCAATGTTCGTCTGAATGAGGGCAGAACTAATCTAGGAGCTCCACTCTTCATCTGAAACAGAGGCTACCATTGAACTGTCCTTTCGAGATCCATGCACCATTATAGGTCAGCGCATGAATCTATATAGATACAGCTCTCATATCGGCCGACCCTGTAAAAAAAGTAAGTTGCAATTATTAGGAGACGAAAGAATGATCGACCCAAAGATCTAGTTTTTCTCTTGAAATACAGCGCTCTTATCTACTACAGTACTACAGTATATTAATCTATAGCCAAGAGGACGCTTTATGCCATTAACACTTTATAGGCAACATAGGCTGTAGAAATTACAGAGATATTCGGCTGTAGTGCATCGCTTACCCTAACGAGCTTCTCTCGTTCATCCTGGTATGCAAATTGATGAGTTTAGATCCCTTATACAGTGTACATTAAATCAGGGGTGTCAAGACTTTTTTGGGCGGCGGGTCAAATGACATGCCTCCCATGACCTCGCGGGCCAAATGCAAAAATGCTTGTCAATATTATATTCCAAAATAGGAAATAAATTCCAAAGTAAAATGATGAAAACTTTAAACGGCCATTCGATCATTACATTATTTACATTGATTACAACTTATTGTTGTAGCTATGACAAACCGTATTCTACTGGGTGTTTCTGAATAAAACCCCCAGCATTTCACTTATAATTATTATACACTTCATTTTTTTAAAAGAATTTGAAAACGTGTTTCAATATTGTTTCAACTAAAATAATTGTAATGAATACTTTCAAATGAAACATTAATTTTGACGTTGGAAAGACGACAAGATGACGGAGGTTAACGCGTTGTGACGTCATATTTGAGGGATCTGACTTTTTTGCGACGACGTGTGACGAGGGTGAGGGGTGTCAAAAAAACTGCCAAAATCGCGTGACGTCATTTACGGATGGCCCTTAGAGTCCGCAAGTGAGAGCATGTTGACTTTGGAGATTGTGTCAACTTGGTCATCAAATGACAAAAAGTGTCGTCGATGTTTACACCCCAGACTGCGGATGTTGCTTTTCGTTTGAATGCAATTGATGCCTATCACAACAGGCATCTGATATCCTGTCGTCCGTGCGCTGCTAGCGAGCTTTTTCCGACGACAATGGTTTCCGTCTTGTCTGGATCCAGCCACAATAATTATTCATTGACATCGAGCCAGAGGTGATCAGCATTGAAAACAGTTGTCCAGAGTCAACATTGCTTTGCTGTTAGTGAGCGGAATGTCTAATTGTGTGTCATCAGCATACTGTACGCGCTGTGTTCACTCCGGATTAGGCTGCAATTTGTGTCACTGGCGCAACAGACAGTGTTGAATAACAGCGGTCCGAATACTGAGACTTGTGGGATTCCAATAAGCGCTCTGTTGACGACTGTTTGTTGGTTGCCAAAACGTACTGTCTTAGTGCGGCGAGTGAGGTACGATGCTATCTAGTTGAGACTTAGATACAATATGCTTTTAGTTCTTTTGCTTATCTTGGTTCATGGATATTGTATGCATTGTAAGTATAAATAAGAGAAATCTTGTGAATTTATATAGCGCTTATGAAGAAGTACAGTAGTAGATGTTTATTCTTATTCGCTTAGTCTTTCTTTAAATAGCCATAGGCGTGGCGGATTGTCGGTCGGGCGAAGGTCAGTGTATCTATGAGGCGGCGGGCGGGGGTGGGTTGTTGAAGCTACGGGGGAAATGACTTTTGGAATAGGAATGTTTTAGTTTTAGACCCACAGGGTTGAGGAGATAGTGAAGGAATTAAAGGCACTGAAGATTCAGAATCTGTTGTTTGACCATGTCGTAGGCTGCGAAAGAAGGCTGGAATTAAGTTCCAAAGTTTTGGTGTTGGCATAATTAACATTGGATGTGCCAGAGCGGATTCTTGCGTTTGGGCAAGGATCCTATTCTGAGATGTTGAAACCCATTTGTAATAGGAGTTGATGGTAGTTGGCTGTTGGCTGCAGCAGTTGAGGTGGGTAATTTAGAGAAGCCTGAAGGATGATTACATCGAGGTTGAGTAGTTGATGTAGGCCTACAGCGCTTATCTGTCTGAGCAATTTGTTGCCAATTATAACAGTAATGTCCTCAGCATTTTAGCTTCTCAATTACGCCTATACAAATGCCTATACTGCTGAGGGAAGGCGATAGCATTCACACACTAAGTGATTGGAACACTCCTAACTGCAGAAATTGCGGATGTATTCGACTGCAGTGCATCGCTTA
Organism: Metaphire vulgaris; assembly: GCA_018105865.1. Taxonomy (NCBI): domain Eukaryota; kingdom Metazoa; phylum Annelida; class Clitellata; order Crassiclitellata; family Megascolecidae; genus Metaphire; species Metaphire vulgaris. The sequence goes on from CM030834.1 coordinate 2,447,911, forward strand.
GCCTAGGCAGCTTTTCTCGCTCGTCCTGTTATGCAACTTGATGAGTTTAGATCCTTTATGCTTCAAGCATCACAAGCGAATGGGCGTTTATAAAACTTTATTTGAACTTAAGTTTAGGTAAGAGATTTGAACTCTCTTGTTTCAATAACTTTGATATCTCAATTTTGCAATGTTTATTATAATTTAATCATATAATTGAGAATCTTGTTATCCAAGTGCCGATTGAAATACAATATGTTCTTAGTTCTTGTTTATCTTGGCTCAAGGACATTGAATGCAGTGATAGTTAAGGTTATCAAAATTAGGAGAAAAAATTGAGGCAATTCTGAAAGGAAAGACAAAGTGCTTCTAGAAATTGCTTCTTTACAGAACAATCGTCCGACAGAATCAGACATTCTTGTGCGATAGTCGATTTCTTCTTTTTCCAGATTCGCTGACTTTTACGTCACATTGACGGTGAGTTCATCAGTAAGTATTTTGCCAAATCATTAGGTTTGAAAACGGCAGAAAATGTGTAGGCCTGCCTGAATATAAGAAGACAATATCATCTGTGAAGTTTCAAGCCGTTTGATATTTTACTGCTCTTGACGGTGATGTTGATTAGCTATTGGCTCTTCTACATCAACGACTTAACTTCATTCTTTTCTTATAAATAATGTCTTTTGAAATTGTTTGCATGTGTAACTAGAGTTGTAACTTTTCCGGAAAAGTAGAATGCCCGAAATTATTCCGGAAATTTCCGTAATAATTCCGCAGGAAATTTCCGGAAATTTCCGAGCTCACAACCCTATGTGTAACTCATGAAAGCAAGATGCGATCAGTTGAGAAAATTAGTTCTCAAAACGTATCCTTAGATAAAAGTCGATGCTGTCAAATGGTCGCCTAAACAAATAATTATAATTAGCGATGAGGGTTCTTTTAAGGAAAGTTAAAAACAGGAGCTTTAGCCTAAGAGCTGATTTTCAGAGACAGGTAAGAAAGGGCGAAGAAGTATAGGGGGGCCTGCATAGACAAAGAATGTGAAGAAATGGAAAGAAACTATAAGAAGGAGAGAAAGAGAGATTTCTATCGGAATATAACAGAAATTGCTGGACTTTTTGGACCAAAAAGAATAGTATTAGGAAATTGGAAAGGAGTGGAAGTCACTAAAGAGTGTGAGATAACAGAAAGGCGGAGAGAATATACAGAAGGACTTTTCAAAGATAGATAATATCAGAGGATATAACAGAACAGAAACTGAGGGCAAAATTATAGAAAGGAACCATTTATTCTTAGAAAAGAAGTAGAATTTTTATTTTTATTTTTGTTCTTCTACTAATCAGTAGCGTCATTTCGCATTTTTTGATGGGCGAGATTATAAAAAACTTTGATAGATGTAAATTTTCAGCAAATTTTGGCAAATTTTGACAAAATTTTGACGATTTTAGTTAAATTTGTGACAATTTTTGTCAACTTTGGTCAATTTTTGGCAACTATTTCGAATTGTTCACATTTATATATTTGACATATTATTTCTTCATTTCTTTAGGAGCCACGCCCCCCTACCTCACCCCAATTACGTCCCTGCTACTAATAAAGTTGACTGATTTAGACTTCATGTCGCATGAGGCAATTTTTGATTATTATTACTCATAATCTCATGACAATAGTAACCTTTAGTTTATCACGTAAACCACGTTGCTTGAAATTTGTCATAGAGAAACAAAGAACAGAAAAAACAGGCTATCATCTACTGCAGTGGTTCTCAACTCGTGGTCCGCGGACCAGAAGTGGTCCGCGAGAGGGAGTCTAGTGGTCCGCGGCAAATTCTGAAAAAACGTTAAGAAAAATTGGACATATATATATTTCCCTGTCAGTAGCGCAGCCAAGGGGTTTAGGGATTAAATCCTTGGGTGCCCGGACCCAACATTTTTGCTTGTCAAGATTTTTCATAATTTTCAGATCCTTTCTGATCTTCAAAAGTGGTTCATGAGGCAAAGAGGTCTGAGAACCACTGATCTACTGGACAGTGAATTAGCAAAGTGCTGCAAACTAACAAGAAATTGGTCCACTTGAAATCGGTTTTCTTTCGTATCAGAATTAATTTAATTCATTTCAACAAACAGGAGAAAACTTTTACTCAAGAATTTTTCTTGAAAACTATTTAAAATTCTCGACCATAAGTATGGATGTCGAAATTACAAACCAAAACTTAGAAGCTGCAAAACTGTGCTTAGCGAACAATTGCACATAGAGTCAAAAACGAGTAAGCTCTAGATGTGTCTATTTAAATCTCTCTCTCTTTTCTTAAAACAGTGATATAGTGGATAGCGTTTTAACTAAATGAGATTATGTAGCGCCAGCACCACTTCAATATTATGCCTAATATTCTTGGGTGGTCCTTTTCCATTCGTCTTCCTCTTCTACCCCTCCATAACTAATGCTTCATAGGATTCGTACGTCACGGAACTACAGTAATCAATCATAGTCTGTGTGTGGTCCTTTTAATATGAGCTCGCCTGCATGCAGCCTGTCGCCTGACTTACTGCAGCACAGCCCAAAACTAGCAATAAAGCTAACGGTTGACCACGTCGTGTTCATTGCACGCAATCCAACACTTTGATTAAATCTTTCTTTTCTAATAATTTCTATGAGCTGAGATCAGCTTAAGTAAGTAAGTAAGTAGAATCTGGTTAATTTCTATAGCGCTTTCACAGGCACCGAAGTAGCTCCTTATTCCTAGGCGCTTAATTTTATTCATTCATTCATTCATTCATTCATTCATTCCTGGACAATTTTTATAGCGCTGTAACAAGGCTGAGGCACACAACAAAAGCGCTTTGACATCTCAACTATACCCCATCCTAAACAGATGCGTCTTTAGGCTCTTGATGAAGTGCTCAGCATTGTTAGCCATAGTGACGTCATCGGGAAGAGAGTTCCACAAGGTAGGGTTGCCCCGAGTAAATGGTCTCTCTCCAAACTTAGCAGTCTTTGACGGAGGAGGAATATAAAGTTTAACCCCACAACTCGAGCGGTTTTGATGTATGAAGGGAGTTATAAATCATCGATATTATTTTATATCAGAAGCTTGCATTTACAAAATTCTTACTTTCAAAAGACAGAAGAACTTAATTTTCGGAGGACGATAAGATTAGATGAATAATTATTCATCTAAATGAAAAACCCATTATTATATTACTATTTCTGGGGGCAAATGGGGCAACTGCCCCCAAACCTGCCCCAGACCATCTACGAGATTTGCGCAAATCCGGTGAGAAAGTTTTTGTGGAGGGGTGGGGGTGGAGGGTGGGTAAGGAATCTGACAAGCCAGCTCCCTTCTCCCCCCAACCAAAAATCCCTGGACGCCACTGAGCAAAGGAATTATGAAAGGTTCAAATCACAACATGATAACCGATTTAATTGGAACATGCATTTTGATTTTGCGTAGACATCTTTATGGACTTGGGAGCTTATTTCCCTAAAGAAAGAAAACAAACTCACACTGAATCGGCCATTCGAGGAGAAATATGAATTCGAATCAATTCGTCTCCGCCACTCGCCAGATGTCGATGCAGAAGACGATCAGGTGAGTAAAATCAGTACTTCCATCTAGCGAAAGGTATATTTGCATTGAATTTTTAATTGTATAGCAGAGCATTAGACATCAAGTAATATTCTTAATTAAAGTAATAGTATAAGAATTATAGAATTTTTTAAGAATTGCAGAATTTTATTTTAAAGTACCAAAAGGGAACAATGTTCTCGTAGGAAGGTACCCTAAGAATGTGGTAGCAACAATAGTAAACTATAAATTATAAATATGATATAAATAGCAGACAATTAACATAAGTCCTTGAGCTATTAATTTGATAAGTTTCATACTTAGAAATTTAGTAAATTATAATTATGTAATAATAAGTAGACAAAATTGACATCAGTCATTGAGATAGAAATAAATTAATTAATTACTTTGATATATATTTTTAAATTTCTCTTTTAAATTCATTTAAATTTATTATATAATTTATATTAGTTATATAGGCGGGGAGGGCATTCCAGATTCGAGGTCCAACATTTTTTATAGTAGGCTCTAAATATTCTAGTGTTAGTTTTAGCAAAAGTAATATTAATTGGTTATTAATTTTTACATTGTGATTATGTAGTCTAGTTTGTTAATTATTTTAAAATATTCGTTTTTATAAAAAATATCTGTGGTAAAAGTTTGTTAATATATTTAAACATAAACATGTTCTGATCTATTGTAGCAAACGAGTTTGAAATAGCTTTGACAACTTCACGTAGATCGAAGTTTAAACGATGGATTCCGAATATATTCTGGTGTTTGTCTTCATCTTGCGTTTTTCATTAATTTTTCTCGGAAAATGGAAAGGAAAAAAGCAGCCAAGTCATCGGCTACCTCACTCACTTCCATGTCTTCCTATCTTTGGATCTTTGCCATTTCTTCGGGGTTTTGATAACATTGCAAAGTTTTTCGCGGAAAAGTCTCGTGAACTGGTTCCAGTGTTTACATTTCGAGTAAGATTCAGGTTCTAATAACTAATGTTTCTCTAAAACTAAATAACTGTAAAGTAAGTAAGTAAAGTAAAATCTCGTAAACTTCTACAGCGCCCCGGAAAGCAGCACAGCAGTAGCTGCTTATTCTTATGCGCTTAATCTTTCTTGAAATAGCTATAGCCAGGGTGGTTTGTCGGCCGGGCAAAGGTCAGTGTATCTATGAGGCGGATGGTCAGGTTGTTATTGCTATGGGGGAAATGACTTTTAGAATAGGAAGGTTTTAAGTTTAGACCTAAAGGTTTGAGGAGACAGTGAAGGAATTAAAGGAAATGAGGATTCGGAGCTTATTGTTTGACCACGTCCTAGGCTGCGGAGGGAGGCTGAAATTGAGTTCCAAAGTTCTGGTGCGGCGTATGAGAAAGCGTTTGTACATTTCGTTGTAACTGGATGCAACACTTGAACAGATTTGTACAGTGGCGGCTCCACCGGGGGGGCCAGGGGGACCCGTGCCCCCCTATTGAGTGTCTGGCCCCCCAGTGGCCCCCCAATTGGGACCCTATACTTAATGCTACATACATTAAACAACAAATGGTTGGCCCCCCATGATTAGAAGTTGCCACCCCAAAGGCCCCCCTCCATTTGCCAAATCCTAGAGCCGCCACTGGATTTGTACCGACGAAAATGTGAGAAGAAATCCGATGCCCATTCTAATGAATTAGCACCGCATTAGATTGCATTTCCCCGTTTATAAATTATGCAACCAGAACTGTTAAACATCATCATCAACACTGTGCTGGCGATGCACAGGCACGCTCTGACAGCCTCAACAAGGATTCCATTCCGAGCGGTTGTAAGCATATCTGCTGGCTTATTCTGTCAGACTGCATGAGGTTCAGGGTTTCACAATCCGATTTTATGTTGTCAATCCAACGTTTCTCGGGCGTCCTTTAGGTGGGCAAAGCCACGTAGGGTCAGATATGGTATAGACGGTTGGAATTCATGCGTTTAACATGGCCGAAGTAGGCCTATCTCAGTCTGCCTAACCGAATTCGATCCGCGACAGTTGTGAGCATAGCCTATTTGTGAAGCTTAGTTCTAATGAAGACTCCTAATATTCCTCTGAGGCAGGTCATTTCAAAGCATCCAAAACACGCAAGTTTCATTTCGAGTTCAGCTTCCTCTGGACTTTCAGTGTCCATGCTTCAGAATTGTACATAAGGGCGCTTAGGACGAGTGCCTTGTAAACTGATTTTTGTCGTGAGGCTGAGGCTGATGCTTTTGCTTGTTCGTATCTTCTGTAGCATCCTTAGCACGTTACAAGCTAAACCGATCGGTCTGATAACATCCTCGTTTCAGCTTCCAGTTTCGCCAATGACTCCTCCCAAGTAAGTAAACTGCTTGGCTTGTTTAAAGTTGCTTTAAAGGTGTGTGCATGTGCATGACTTTGGGGTTTCCCTCTAGCGAAAGGTATATTCGCAAGTCATAATGTAGCGCTAGTCCATGGAGTTGAATGCGTACGAAATAGCTTGTTTTCTAGCGTTTCTGTCATATTCAAGTGACAAGTCTTTTCCTGTGCTTCTGTCTGGATTCCATGCAGAATAGGGGCACCCAGGCCCACCGAGAGAAATTCCGGGCCCATGTGCAGAATGGCCGGCGGGCCCCGAAAAAAAATTAAAAAATCGCTGACGACCGCTTTTTGCTTGCCATTGGTTTAACCCAAATTAACCGACACGATGTCATGTTGCAACTCTCGAAAACTAGTGATGACCTTCTTTTCTTGTAGCTCTTTTTCACACTCAGTAGTGTCATTTCACACTTTTCATCGGGGCGAGATAATTTTTTGGTCAAATTTGGCAAACTTTTGGCATATTATGGGCAAACTTTGAGCAATTATAGGCAAATTTTGGACCAATTTTGTCAAATTTGAAAATTTTGACATTTTTTGGCAAGTTTTGGACAATTTTGGCGATTTTTTGCACATTTCACATTTACAGTATTTATTTACTTAATACATTATTTCTTCATTTTTCTTGCGGGGCCCGCCTGCCCCTCCCCAAATGACGTCCCTGTTCACACTGTTCATTTTGATGCCTTTGATGTCCTCAGGTCCGGGCCCCCCTTTTACTCGCTGGGCCCCCTTTCTTTATTATTATTGTTAATTATGCATATTCATCATCGGTCCGGGCCCCCTCCAGACCGCCTGGCCCCTGTGCATTTGCCCCCCCCCCCTGCCCCCGCTCTCGGAGGCCCTGGGGGCACCAAGACTTCTACATATTGACAATCATTATTCCTGGCCCCAATAGGGGGGAGGCTCGAGGAAGATTGTTGAGCTCCATGAACTGGATCACAAAAAAGCTTGGATAGGCCTAATAGTGTTTATTATATTCTGGTCTTGAGATTGTGTGCATATTTAGACATATACAGGGTGTTCTATGAAAAAAAACCCCAGCGGGAAAACTATGATTTCTTAAAAGTTCCAAAATATATTTTTATCAAAATTCCCATACTTCTACAGCACATATTTCCCCACCTTTCTGCCTATTTTCATCTCATTTGCATGTAAGGTAGCCATTTTGTGAGATATCAAAGTCAAAATTCGATTTTTACGAATCAACAGACAAAATTTTATTGTCTAGAAATTTCAACTTAAACCACAATTGTTCAAGATGGTTATCGGACATAATTGCAAACCCTAACCCTAACCCTAACCTTAATTGCAAAATTTGTTCGGTATCCAAAGCCAAGCTCCCGCAATGTCTGAATTCGCATCTTATCTTCATTCGATATTTTACCCATTTTGAAAGTTTAAATCAAACTTTTATTGTTATGTCGAATTCTGTGGGTTTAAAAACATGTTTACAAAATTGCATTCGATTTAAACTTTACTACTACTACTGGAACAACAACAACTGCTACTAATACCATCAAAATTGACATGAAGCCAAATTTATGTGAAGCTATAGATATTTAGGCCTGTCATGCTGCGACTGAGTAGTACAAATTGAAGTTTGATTTTGATATCTCACAAAATGGCCACCTTACATGCAAATAAGATGAAAATCGGGGTGGGGAAATATGTGCTGCACAAGTGTGGCAATTTTGATAAAATTATATTCAGGAACTTTTACGAAATCAAAGTTTTCCTGCTGGGGTTTTTTTCGTAGACATCCTGTAGATTTCGAAAGAGTACTTATAATTCTTTTTTTGTTCATGATAATTATATGTCAGACTATTTCAATGATCTATTATTACTTGTTTTTTTCTTCACTTGAAATGTTGCTCGCCGTGTGACCGCCTCTGACCCCCATGCTACGCCACTGGAGCAATTTTGCAGACTATGGGGCAATTACACTATCCATCATTTGATAACATTTTCTTAATGATATCCATCATTTGATAACATTTTATTAATGTTTCTGCTTCATTCTTCCCAATAATGTTGGCTTGCTCAGAGAGATCCCAGACCAAAGATGTTGATGGGTTGGGTTAACCCATGGGTTGGGTTGGGTTGGATTGGTTTGGGTTGGGTCAGACTTTCCATGGATATTAATGGTGGGTGGGTTGGGTCGGAAAATAAGTCATGGTTGTACTGTATTACGGTGTGTGGGGTTTGGTCAAGTAGGCCTAACACTATTACCGGCATGGGTTGGGTTGGGTTGGAGATTTTGTGGATTGGGTTGGGTTGGGTTGGAGATTTTGTGGGTTGGGTTGGATTGGGTTATAAAAAATGAACCCATGGACAACTCTGTCCCAGACTGACGCCTTGTGTTTTCGTTATACACGCTTAAGCTCTCTCATCATTTAGTCCGACTAGGAGTCTTGGGGAGCGTTGTGAGCTCCCAAGCGGGATGTTGGGGAGTAGTATTTGGATTTTACGGTGAGCTCTGATGCTTATTTCAAAGACTTTTTTAACGAATCATCACTGAATAGCCAAATGCTGTAATACAATTTATACAACTATTCGTAGGGCTATACATCGAATCTGTTGACAATCGCCCTGCCCAGTGGTGTGCAGAGGGGGGGCGGTGACCCCGGGGCATCCACCAGACGGGGGGTATCTAAATTGACTCGGCGACTCTTTTTGCTCGTAAACACTTTTTTCGGATGAGGTCTACCCTTGCAAATTATCGATTTGGCCCCGGGCATCCACACCAGATAAGAAACACCTTTTTTGCTCGTTAGCACCTAAACCGAGGTGGCGAAGTCAGGAATTTGATGTGGGGGTATTATGTGATTTGAGGGTATAAATCTTCAAAAACTTTGAAAATCTTTAAAAATATACAAGTTTTCGCTTTAATATAGGTCTATTCGAATTCCTCGTTCAATTTTCCACAGTAAAAACAAATATTTAACAACCGAAAATGATAACGAATATAATATAGACTTTATAGGGCAAACAAGTTTTAATGAGCAAAACACGTCCTTTCTCAATCGTTTTTTTACTATGCTTCATATCATATCCTGTATATTTAAAGTAGTATTTGTACTTACTGACAGTATGACGTCACGGTGGTTCTTACTCCCCCGCCTCCCCCTGCCACAAACTGTCACACTTTCTTAGTCCCCATCGAGCGTGGCGTTTATGGACGGCCCATTTGATCCAATGTTGGTGCATTTCATTAGAAGATTAGACAAACTATGATGACATGCTAGTGCTACTAAAGCCTAATGCACCATATGTTAAATTTGCACTATGCAACATATTTGTCAAAATTTGCACTCTGTAATAGGCCATATGAAATAGGCTTAATCTATCAGTTCTTTTTAAAATCATATATTTTGCACAAGCATAGGCCTAATTATTTTCTTTCAAAAATTGCACTGCTATCTCGAATATTTGAATTTACATCTGGTATATTGAGTCATATATATATATATATATATATATATATATATATATATATATATATATATGGAAAGCAGGTTTTGGACAGTGATTGCTTCGCTTCTCCTGCTTCTCCCTTTTAGTATCCTAATCCTTAACGCCAATTTTAATATATCGAATATGAAATATCTAGGGCCTAATAGGCCTATATCTAATCTATATCTAATCTATCTAATCTATATCTAATCTATATATATATCTAATATCGTAATGTGAGATACTTTTACGTTTGTCTGTACAACTATTGTCCAACATTGCATTGTAATATTAACGATCTTTGGTTCTGACTTTGAATCTTTTGATAAATAAAATAAATAGATTCTGATTCTGATTAAATATAGAATATAGAATAATATACGCGGTTATACAGGTTATATGGAGCCTGGAATTTCCAGCGTCACTCTCTTGCCACTATAGGCGTGTCAATCATCTACATGAGCCAATCAAAATCTTCAGTCAGCCTGCCGTCACATAGGACCAAGACTGTTTAATATTAAGAGGCTAGCTCACATCGATGTACTGCTGCTCATTATCTCAAACCCCGCCTATTATGACGTCAGTGGGGGATTGGGAACAGCCAGCCAGCCTTTTGCAATGTCGTTGTAATATTAAAGGAATACAGTTATTTGTATAATTGTTGATAAAAGTTAGTATATTGACAGTACTTAGGCAGTCAGGCTAAGTGTATATGATAAAATGCCACAAAATTTTGCCGTTGCAAGCTGTAAGAACACGAGGAAGACAGATGATCACAGCATCGTTTCATTCCATCGATTGCCTACTTTCAGTCATTTCTTTACTACTGCAACTAAATATATTTATCTGCTTTAATACCATCTAACTGTTACTTACATATAGTGACGTAAACCTGGGGGAGAATAACTTTTCAAAAGTTGACCCCCAGAAATATGAAAATCCCACCTCCATTATGGGGGATAATGCATATTTTGGTGGGGACTTTAAATCGCCTATGAAATACGTTAAGGGGTCGTCGATAAAGTCAGACCCCCTTTCGTCTACGAAAAGGTCTTGACAAGCAGAAAAGGTCGTCCTGGTATTTTTCTATTTTTACCCCTCCAAATACCCTGCTGAGAAGCAAAAAAGGTCATCATTATTGGGGGACCGCCCCATGTTTTACGCCCCTTCTTGCATATTTCAAATTAATTACTTTATTCTAGGCCTTCTCTGGGAGAATACCCCCAAGGTTTAAACACACCCCCAATTTTTAATATGTTGCAAACTTGCATGGGGATGGAAATTTCCCCCCAAAAGTGTTTCGACGGGGGGCTTTTATTGTTTTGGAGGGGGGAAATGTAAGGATGACAATATTTTGCTTGGAAGGGCATTCGAAATATTAGGGAGGTTGTCAGCCCATTTTAAAAGGAAGATAACCTTTCTTTTACTTGTGAAGGTTTTTGGACACTTAGACCTTGCCCCCCAAACATTTCAAAATTCCCCCAATGTCAAGGTGGCTAGAATAAACACTGACTAAAGGTATCTACTGGTGGGAGTTTACTCTCTTTTGGTATCTTTTATTTACATTATTAAACCTTGTATTCACTACAGATTATCTATAATTATGTTCGTTTTACTAGGTATTGTATTCGTTAATCAATTAATTAGCAATTTCAATATTCACACTCTCTCTAAATTTTTCATTATTATTCGCACTATACAATATCTGCACTTTCTCATGTTTATTATTCAGTGATAGGCCTAATCAGTAATTGCTTTCCTTATAATTACAGATCAAGACTTTATTGAACGCTTTGTCTTCGTACCTGATTTTTTTATTATCGTAATAAGACTAGTATCTTTATTTTGAACATGTCAATACTAGAATTTGATGCGTCAACGCAAATAAACGATAAACAATCAACTAATAACCAAACTAAACCATTCTTAGATAGAGCCTCCATTTGAACATTCTCTTGCTTTTGCTTGGTTGTTGTAATGCTTATAGTTGATGTTTTCAATCTAAACTTTTACAAAATCAGCTACACCAGGTTCATACAAGAAGATGGTTGGTATTTCGAAACGTCTGTGATTGTGAAGTTTAAGAGATAAAGTTGTTAAAAAAAGAAAAGGTACCATTTCCTTTCTTAGATACGATTTCTCAGCAGCAACAGTCGCTCCAATCCCCCAGTGACGTCATATAGCCACGCCTACTTGACCTAAAACCAAACAATAAAAACAATAAAATCTGATTCCTCATTTCCTATCATTCCCGCATTATCTCCTCAAGTCTTCAGGTCTAAGCTTAAATCGTTCCTTTTTCTACAATCATATCCTCCATAGCTGTAACAAACTAGCCTCACTGCCCTTTGGACGTCGACTATTGCCTGGCTGATAATATACCTTCCCCATAGCTATTTTAAGAGAGGCTGAGCGCCTAAGAATAAGCAGCTACTGTTGTGCTGCTTTCAAAGGCGCTATAGAAATCCACGAGATTTTACTTTACTTACTTACTTTACTTTACCTGTATGCAAAAGAAGGGTTCCTGGCCTGCCTTTGGTATTTAATTACCTTGAGTCTACCGTAGTCTTTGTTCTGTAGTGGCAGCATGGCGGCGATGATGGGTATATGATAATTCTTATTTTATTTGTTTAGATTAGATTAGATTAGGTAAAATTCTGTGGCCTTTTGCGACACCAAAGCGCCGCTGCAGTAAAATAATTCAATCGAACATATAGGCCCTAATGTCTTTAGCAGAGATAGAATTAATTAATTAGTTCAGGCCATAACGTCTTCACATAATGCTTAGTCATTATAGGCCTCTATACGCGAAGCATCGCCGTCTTCGTTATATATATATATATATATATATATATATATATATATATATATATATATATATATATATTACCTATCAGTCACGACGCTCTCGTGTCTAATCTAATCTAATCTCGAACTTCTATAGCGTCATTTCACAATGCACAGGAGCATTTTAATCAGAGTTGGGTCGTCGTCCTTCCGCCTTTTCCGAAGAAGAGATAACGACGCGATTGCATTTCAAGGAAGTTTTTCTGCATCTGACTTGGACAAATACAGAGTAAGGTTTACGCTTAGACCAGAGCTTAACATGTGTGCTTATTCTTCCATCTCCATGCTCCATCTCTCTCTCTCTCTCTCTCTCTCTCTATATATATATATATATATATATATATATATATATTATACTCTATTATATATATATATATATATATAAGCAGACCTATGCAGGAAGATAGTTATCATATGCAAATCATTATTCATTATTAACTAATATTTTAACTTAGCCTTCTATCGGCAAATGTTTAGGAATCCAGTAAATATGCCCTACTCCAACTGTTGGTCTTGGCCTATTTGTTTTTTTTGCACAACTCAATCAATCAGTTTATTATTACAAGATCAGCAACATAACAGAATTACATAATAATATAAGTTCAGCATCAAAACAAATTTACATATTGAAGCAAGAGACTTAACTAACTAACTTATATTAAACTGGAAAAGAGTCACAAATTAAAACTAGGATAACTAGTAAATAATTAATACCAGAAACGAATTGTTGATGTTATTCATTCAGAATCTTTTTTCACATACAGAGTTACAGACTGCAGTCTCTACCCCTTCGTCTAAAATTTCTACCCAATAAAGCCCGTAATAGAATGTCCACTGAACAGAGGCGAAATAAAACGTGAAAAAATTTTTTGAGGCGCGTTTTTGATAGAATAATGAACGAATGAATATAATTTAATATTTTTTCTTTGCTTTGCTATTCTTGGTATAAATAATAGCGGGCTGCATGATGTCACTGAAATGAGTGAGCACTGTTGTCATAATTTTAATCCTGTTAGTCATAACACATAGACTAAAATTAGTGGGTACCTTCATTTATAAATAGTTAGGGGTGTAAAAATATCCCTGATCCCAGCCCATCCCATGGGACGAATCCCATGGGATTTCCATGGAACGGGACGTCCCATGGACAAGCCTGGCAATTTTGGGGAAAATTTGGCAAAATTTTTTAATTTTTGACATTTTGGGCAAATTTTGGGCATTTTTTGGCGATTTTTTGCACAATTCACATTTATTTATTTAATACATTATACATTATTTCTTAATTTCTTTGGAGGGCCACCGGCCACGGCCCCTGCCTCCAAATGACGCCACTGACTTCTTGTTATTTTTGTTCGCAGGTGGACTCTTGGCAAGTTTTGTGGTTGGATTGAATATCGTTTATGGAGGTAGAAATAGCTCATTTTTGTTTCCAGTGTTATGCTACATAAAAAGACTTAAGGGTCGTCCATAAATTACGTCACGCGAATTTGGCACTTTTTTGACCCCACTACGTCAGGCGACGTCACAAAATGTCGGACCCCCTAAAATATGACGTCACAACGATATTCAATATATATTATATATACGTTTATTTGCATATATTTATATTCCTATATATATATATATTTATTTATTTACCTATGCGTATGCTTTCATTAATAAATAAGTAAGCCTATATTTATAAGGGTGCCAATGCCTGCGCTCAGGTATACAGCGCCATTGTATAACGATGCATTTGACACCAGAACCGACGTTTCTTCTGACAAATTTAAGTGATGTGTTTTTCAGTGATGATGGCAATGATGCAGAGATGTCCATGGGTCCATTTTTTCGAACCTAATCCAACCCAACCTATCAAATCTCCAAGCCAACCCATGCCGATAATAGGTTTACTTGACCCAACCCAACCCACTGTAATACATTAAAATTTTTAAAACCATGACTTTTCTGACCCAACCCAACCCACCATCACCATTAATATGGAAAAGCCTGGCCCAACCCAATCCAACCCAACCCAAACCATGAGTTAACCCAACGGTCCCAACCCATGGACATCTCTGCAATGATGATAATGATTAATTTATTATTATTATTATTATTATTATTATTATTATTATTATTATTATTATTATTATTGTCAGTTTTATTATAATGCTGCATGTCAGCATATTAGGCAATATCTAATTTAAGCAGACCTGTCATCGTATAACCGAGCAAGTAAGTAAGCAAGCAAAGATGATTATTTGTTGGCACACTCTTCCATCTCAGCGCAGTAGCCTATAGCTGTTAACGCTTCCTTATGTAAGATCGAAACTGCAAAGCGAACTAAGTTTTGCTTTCAAAGGCAATTAGCTGAAATAAGAAACTTCTCAGACGATTTAGGCCTATTGCAATTTACAGCAATTTGCGTTTTATCATTTGGCGCATGCGTATTTTTTAGTGTTTTCAGATAGACCTACGGAGATGCCGAGCATTAAAGTCTCTCCGGGCCAAGAGGTCAGTGTAAGTTGTACTCGAGCGAAACCAGGAGATCGTGTGAGTTGGTCTGCGGAAGATGAAAGTGGCAGAAAACTCGACATATGCGATGGATACGGCAAGCTAAATCCGAATGTACCTGGCTACACCATAAACAACAGTTCGGGACGATGTCTTCTCGAATTCATTGCTACCAACGAAACAGCCATTTTGTACAAATGTACAATACTTGGACCCGTTCCAGTAGAGGAGCGTATATGATCACTCTGTCAGGTTTAATAATAATAATAATAATAATAATAATAATAATAATAATAATAATAATTATTATTATTATTATTATTATTATTATTATTATTATTATTATTATCATCATCATCATCATCATCAACATCATGAACTGATTATGGTGGCATATCGTACAAGTACTACTAGGACACCTTACAACTAAAAAGAACAGTATATATCCTACAACGATCAATGTTCTGGATAACTACGAACAAAGAGAGCAGTTTTAAGTTCTCGTTTGAATGCTCCTAGTGTCTTTGTACAATAGATAGGTTTGTAGGTTTGTACAATTTAAGCATTCCTTAATTTTCAAGAAACTTTAGAAAAAATCACACACATGTGCACACACAAGCTTATAATATGGTGTGTGCATGTATGTGTAATTGTGTATACATATATATGTGTGAGACTTAGACTTTTAGTTTTCCTCATTATATCACACTTCATTGACTCAACGGGTCTAGTGTTGCAAAGATGTCAAACCTTATACTAGGCTGCATGCCAATAGTTTCAATTAAACAATAGACAGTGCTTAGTGCATTGTGTACAGGCCTACCATAGAAGCGGTTATGCCAAAAGTTCTATAAAATTGATTGCGCACCATGCTCTCAAATTAAAAATAGTAATTTCAAAAATCTGAGTGAGTATAGGAGAGACTTTCTTTCATATTAGTTAATAGGAAATTGGATACAGTGATGTGCAACTATAGTTAACTAAATAGTTACTAACTAAAAGTTTAACTAAATTTTTTAGTTGTCTTCATAGTTTAACTAGAAAGATGCTCGCTTCGCTCGCGCTCGCTTCGCTCGCAGTGCAGGATAATACCCAATCATTGAATTCATGCTGCTGAACAACGTTTCAATGATGTACATACGCCACGTAGCCAAGCTCTGACGCTGCAACGTACGCTTCGTCAAACGCTTCGCGTGGCCGTTCGCTTCGCGTGGCCGTTCGCTTCGCGTCGCCGTTCGCTTCGCGAGTTGTAGGCCTACACACTATGACGCTGCAACGTACGCTTCGTCAAACGCTTCGCGTGGCCGTTCGCTTCGCGTGGCCGTTCGCTTCGCGTCGCCGTTCGCTTCGCGAGTTGTAGGCCTACACACTATGACGCTGCAACGTACGCTTCGTCAAACGCTTCGCGTGGCCGTTCGCTTCGCGTGGCCGTTCGCTTCGCGTCACCGTTCGCTTCGCGAGTTGTAGGCCTACACACTATGACGCTGCAACGTACGCTTCGTCAAACGTTTTGCGTGGCCGTTCGCTTCGCGTCGCCGTTCGCTTCGCGAGTTGTAGGCCTACACACAATGACGCTGCAACGTACGCTTCGTCAAACGCTTCGCGTGGCCGTTCGCTTCGCGTCGCCATAATGTTAATCTATAGGGCATGACGTTGCACATTTGCCTAAAAATGCGGTAAATTTACGTAGCTATGCAAAAATCTCATAATGTTAATCTATAGGGCATGACGTTGCACATTTGCGTGAAATTGCGGTAGATTTCGGGAGGGGAAGGGTGGGGGGTATATTCCGAAGGCACACAGCCAAGCTCAACAAAAGAGATGGTTGGTTGGGAGATGAATGGAAAGAGGGGTGGAAGAAAGATGGGGATAGGGGTGGAGGGATGGGGTTGGAAGAGGTTGGGAGGAAGGGGGCTGGGAAGAGGGGTGGAGGAAGGGGGTTGGGAGAGGGTTTGGGGGTTGGGAGGGGAGGAAGGGATTGGGATAGGGATGGGAGGAAAGAGGGTGGGAGAGGGGAGGGGGTTTGTTAATCTATAGGGCATGACGTTGCAAGTTTGCGTCAAATTGCGGTAGATTTCCGTAGTTGAGCGGCAATTAAGACGCTTCGAACGCTCCGTTGATTAATAGACAATGGTTGTCAATGGCAACAGTCTCGTGCACAGTCCAGGACAGAGGTTACGCAATTCGATTGTTACACAGTTTTGATTAAACAATAGACAATGGTTGTCAATGGCAACAGCCTAGTGCACAGCCCAGGACAGAGGTTACGCAATTCGATTTCGCAAAGTCGATTGGTGACCAATCAGAACGCTTGAAGGTAACAGACAAACTGGACAAACAGAGCAAGGATCTTAATATTATAAATTAAATATAAATAATTTAGTTAAAATGCTAGTTTAACTGAAAAAATTTTAATTAATAACTAAATAGTTTAACGGCCGTGACTTTGAGCGATCTCAATTTTGAAACTATATCACTTGCAATATAATTATCTATTTGGCAACGACATATCGACACCGATCATTTCTACTGGAATAAAGTTCCGCTGGCAGAAGAACAGAATCAATTGACCACTTGATAACACACCTGATTATTCTGACTTTTCACTTATCGATTAAGTTATTCAGTTATCATATATATTGCCGTTTTTTTGAAACTAGATCTTTAGGCTTGATGTCGTGTGAAACGTTAAATGAAACCGTACTAATGAATTACTGTGAACAGCTTCATACCTAATGGTAAAAGTAAGAGATTTTTTGGTTAGGGACAGTGCAAACAACAGTGGAGGAGAGATCGGGATGTCATCTAAAATCCTAATTTTATATCGACGTCCTAAATAGGTAACCAATAACCTTAAAATTTGGTTATTGATATGCATACACAGACAAAAATAAGTTAACAGCAATGGCAACGAATATTTAGTTATAGTTTAACTAATGTTTTTTAGTTAGTTGCCCATCACTGATTGGATATTAAAGTGAATCCGCAGGACGAACAGATTATTTCCTTTCTCATGATCATGACACGACATGTGTGTCACTTTGGGTGCGCGTGCCATGAGCTGCCAGTCCTGCGTATATATATATATATATATATATATAGGCGCTATATTTGAAAAGTGTAGGTCTATATGAGTTCATGTTTGACCCGTACTGAGGTAAATGCAGAGATATCTATAGGTCCATATCTTTGAACCCAATCCATCTCAACCCATCGAATCTCCAACCCATGCCTGTAATAGGGTTACTTGACCCAACCCAATCCAACCCACCGCAATACATTACAATTTGTTAAAGTTTAAATCATGACTTATTTTCTGACCCATCTCACCATTAATATGGAAAAAAGTCTGACCCAATCCAACCCTACCCATAGGTTAACCCAACCCACGGACATCTCTGGGTAAATGTATAGAGATTGTATTGATTGAATTATAATTATTCTATCGATTGATTGAATTATAAATAGTATATCGAGTGTTATATACAGTAGGCCTATAGGCCTAATATAAATAATATTATCCCATTATTTATTTAATCTATATACAAATATGAACAGTGAACACAATATTAGTAGGCCTAATAATAGCCCTAATAATAATAATAATAATAATAATAGTAGTAGTAGTAGTAGTAGTAGTAGTAGTAGTAGTAGTAGTAGTAGTAGTAGTAGTAGTAGTAGTAGTAGTAGTAGTAGTAATATAGAAATATTGTGATATCTATATACATATATTTTGAGATATATTCATTGACTGTAAGCTTTGCTATATTTTGTTGGTTGTAGCATAGACCTATTGTTGCTGCTTATTGATTTTTAGGTGCTCCAGGTGTAACTGCAAACGCTGGTCATAGGTCAGCACCTTTGATCCCACTCGTTTTAGGCCTATTTGTGCTCGCGGCGCTGATCTATGGTTAGCAGTGGTCTCCAAAGTTATTCAGCCGCGGACCACATTGCTGAATTCTAACGGCTCCGCGGACCACATGAAGAACTTTAATTTAGCAAATAGACCTATGCAATATTGCAAATGAATAATTGACAATAACAGACAATTTACTGCCGAATTATGATGCAACTTATAATGTAGACTGCATAGTTTTCAAGAATCAATCATTTCCGCTTGGCGAATTGAGGTAAAATCTCATATTCAAATGTAGCGTTACTCTCAGCTTCTGTATGTATGAAATGTAACACGTAGGCCTATATATTTTTGACATGTATAACCAAGTATCAAATTATATTTAATTATAAAAGCCGTAGAATTAATAGAATTAATATAGAGGTTTTACATATAAAGCCTAATTTATATGGCCTATTTTATATATATATATATATATATATATATATATATATATATATATATATATATATATATAACGAGATATGAAGGTGAACAATCAGAATTTCTTCTAACTGTGGTGTTCTCAATATCTAGAAATAAGCAAGTTATGCACATAAGTGGAATAACAATAAAAATGCAGCATTTAATTGCATTAGATATAATCTAAAAATTTAAAACAAATGAATTGGGAAGAGCCGAAATTAAGAAAGGATGAGAGGCTTTAAATTACCTTATATATGTGCTTTGGTAACTATAGGACCAATATGAAAAACATCTCATAATGATGTTACACCGGGAACGAATTAGCAGTTCTATGAAAGGACTTGATACACGAAAAGACAGAAGTAATATCAACGAACTAATAAGATTCTTCTTTATCGTCATGAAAAATAATGCATTCAATATCAATTGATAGTCGCTTTACAGCGAAAATTTTAGTCAGAAATCCCAGAGATGTCCATGAGTTGAGTTAACCCATGGGTTGGGTTGGGTTGGGTCAGACTTTTCCATATTAATGGTGGGTTGGATTGGGTTGGGTCAGAAAATAAGTCATAGTTTAAGAAACTGTAATGTATTAAAGTGGGTTGGGTTGGGTTGGGTCAAGTAAGCCTATTATCGGCATGAGTTGGGTTGGAGATTTGATGGGTTGGGTTGGATTGATTTCTAAAAAACATGGATATCTCTGAGAAATCCTCTCTGTTTTAGCGTGCGTTTGAAATTCATAAGCTATATGGAGTAGGCCTAAGCTTATTGTTGGATCCAGCAAAACGATGTAAAGTAAATGGAGAAGAACCCAAGCACCTTCTGAATTGCAATTACTCTCGATTGATAAATATAGTCGAATTGTGTAAAATAGCATGACAACAAAGTTGACTTCAACATTTCTTTGGTAAGCTAATTTTTTGTGCATAGATGAAATATATAAAATGAAAATATGCAAGATACAAAATATACAAGATGAAAATATATAAAAGTATATATATATATATAATATTTGCCCATATTCAACAAAGATGTTGCTGATATTCAACAAAGAATATAGTTCAACCAACGCCTATAAAATGCCAATGTATATAAAAGTAAGCACATATATAATTATATATGTGCTTACTTTTATATGCATTTTATACACATTGGCATTTTATAGGCGTTGGTAGAACTAGAACTATATTCTTTGTTGCCGATATTTTTATCATGCACAAAAAAATTAGCTTATCAAAGAAATGTTGAAGTATATATAAAAGCACATATATAAACGCATATATATGTGTGTATGTGTATGTGTTTATATATGTATGTATGTATGTATCAGTAGGAACAAGTGAGCAAACTGAAACCAATGGATCGAATGCTTTGACTTTATGTTATGCAGAATATGTATGCAGAATATTAAATTGGAAATGCGTGAAATTTCTTATTTCATTTTTACAGATCTTCAATTTTAAATTGCTGACTAAGATTAAATTTATTGTGTCTGTCAGCTCCTATAAAATGCAAATATATGCTATAGTACTATACTGTAAGCCTATATACACTGTGGCTCAATAAAAACATGCTACTGTATATTTGTTAATAACTTTGGCAAATGTGCATGAACCGATTTTAAAAATATGTTCACTGTTTGTTTCAGAAATAAATGGGGAAAATGGCATATGTACAGTATATTATTTACGATGCCTGTGACGTATAACACCCCTAAATAGTAAGACTAAACTAAGCGGGAATATAGCGAAAACTGTCATATAATGCACATATAATGTTCATTATTGTTCATAAAATGTTCTGAATGTAATAAATGAATTTAGTTATAACAATTCAAAGCCCAATGCAAATGCCCTGACGTTTGGCTGTTAAAGAAATGAGAGCACATGCATACTATTGCATAGGCTACCTACATAATTATATGAAAATACATCGGTGTAAACGTGCAGGAAAACCTTTTTATGTTAATCATGCGCTTACAAATCAGTTATAATAGGGGGCTTATGCCTAATAAATATGTTTCAATGCTAAGCGTTCATTTAGGAAACGAAAGTCCGGCTTTGATTTAGCCTAAAGGCCTGTACGTTGCAAAACCTAAAAATCGAGATGTTTATATATAGCAGTAAACGAGCTTCTTTTGTTGATTATTATGGCAAAACTCCTGATTGATATAACCTCGAATCATCTTGAAATTCATCGCCGAGTTCATATATAGCATGAAATTGTTGGAATATGGCAAATTTTGGACTTAGCCCCCTAAACGCTTTATTGTGCATAGGCCTACTGTATGTTCAAGAGTTTAATTAAACGTATAACTCTATGATAATTAATGATGGTAAATAGATTACATATGAATTATTGTAAGACAATATATAATTCTTATGTGATCCAAATATAATTAATTAATTAGAATGCTTGTACTTTTCGAAAGTACAAATTCAAAATGCAATACTTATAAAATGTAGAGACACCTAGCGAAAGACAGTACAACATTTTATTTTTTTTATTTTTTAAGACCCATATGGAGCGTACCGGGTAACAGGGTTTAATCTAGGCCGTTTCCGGGAGAAATTGTCATTTTCCACCCCGGAAATTTCAAACCCTCCGGAAATTTTGGCATACTACATCAACTAAGAGCAGCCCGTAGCTGAATTCCCTCCCGGCTTTGTCAGTTTCCCTCCGGCTTTGTCAGTTTCCCCCCGGAGTCCAGGAGTCTAGATTAAACACTGCCGGGTAACCTCCAGTGGCGGTTCCTGGTGGGGGATGAGTGGGAATGCATCCCCACCGGACTTTTTTGTTGCTTGTGAAACCTATTTTTGAGTAGAAGTCTAGTAAAACTACGGAGGGGGGGGAACTGCGGATGACTTCTTTTATTTTTTGCTTCTCGACCTATTTTTCGGCGGAAAACAGTAAAATTAGGAGAAATTCTTTCTTGTCAGCCTTTTTCGGTAAAGTTGATTGACTTTTTCTTTCTCTTTTCATCCCCCACCAACCTCCTATGAATTCATTTTATCCCCCATCAAGAAATCCTGAAACCGTCACTGTAACCGTCTCCACTCTCCACTGCTAATCACCGATGCTGCTTTTTCTATGAAAGTTACGAGAAACTTCGAGATATCCTACTGTGGGTGGATAATTCGGCCTCCAAATTCGGCCTTCACCGTTGAAGGCTTCACGTCTCGTGGGTTGAAACAAAGATCCAGAACCACGGCTTTGATCACATCAAGACACCTATCTTCATTGACTCAGAAACCGTGGAACAAGTTGATTCATTAATGGCTCATTTTTGACTTCATTCTTTACTCAAACATGCATACCATGGCTAACTCACGAGAGAAGTCTCTTCGCCGAATAGGTATCGCCTCCGCTGCCACGAATCTACTTGACAGAATCTGGAGGCAACAGAATTTAAGCCTTAAACCCAAATTCCAGATGTACACCTTTCTGGTTGTCCCGGTTCTTCTCTATGACAGTGAGATAACCAGTCGAGACTGGCAGAAAATCGAGGCATGCATTCCACACAAAGGCCCAGCGTCGGATTTTGAATGTTAGATGGTTCGACTTTGTACGCAATGACGAAATTTATTCACGATGGTCTGGCCAGGAGACTATTATGCATTCACAAATCCGTCGTCGACGTCTTGGTCTCTTCGGACTTGTAGCACGACTTCCGATCGAAGTACCTGCCTCAGCAGCCTGCACTCCGCCTGGCTGCATCTGTCTGAGACGGTGTCACAGATTCCCTTGATTGGCATCGACCTCGAGGAAGACCACCAACCACCTGGTCTCATCAAATCTCTGATGACTGTGAACTGACAGCCACCGAAGCACTCCAGTGTGATCAGGACAGAACATTATGGAAAGCAATCGCAATGGCCACTCCGGCTATGCTTGACTGATGACTGATGATAATAACACGCGTATAGGAACTCCGACTTGTACGCCTACTTTCAGCTCGTTTTCACTAGTGACATTAGCACTCTATACTATACCTTTGGTGATGTAATGTAATGTAGCATTTTTATAGTGCCTGTTATATTTCTACTCATAGACGCTCCTGCATAGGAGCAGAGGTTCCCAAACTTTTTGGATTGCGGACCCCTATTTTGTTCTAAGCTTAGCTCGCTGACCACATTATTAATTTTAGCAAGTTAATGTCACAGTTAATATTTAATTAAAACAACAGTCAGACACCATTTGGCTAGCGGCTCTAGCTCTATGACGACTTACTATACTATTCGGACAATCATTATATACAATTAAACACTGAATAAATGGCGTTTCATTACTGATAGATTGGAAACTTCTTTCCAGAATCAGCTACTTCGCCAAATTATCTCAAATAAAATTACTGTAAATGAGATGGACTTTCTTACTTTGTTTTCAATAATTCGTGAAAGGCAACAAAATCGTGACTGCTTTGTATCGTTTTTAAGTCTAAAATAGCGTCGTTGTCATCGCTCCAGACAAGGTCAAGGGTTATTTACGGCCAAAAGATAAACACAGCAGCATTATGATTGGCTGCAGGGCTGTCTTGATTTGCTTGGAGAAGATTTTATATTCCAGCAAGACGGAACACCTGCACACTCTGCTCTCAGGACCCAGGATTTTTTGGAGCAAAATTGTCCAGATTTCATCAAGAAAGATGACTGGCCACCCAACTTCCCAGATATCAATCCACTTGACTTCCACGTCTGTGGAATCATGCTCAACAGATATCAAAAGTATCAGCCTAAGCCACAGAACATCACGGAGTTGAAGACTGTGCTGAAGAATATCTGGGAGAGTTTGCTTAAGGACCAGATCAAGAAGTCGATACTGTCAGTGAAGAAGCGCTTGTCGGCATGTGCGAAGGCTGAGGAGGCATTTTGAGCACATGCTCCCGTAGCAGATCATCTGAAACCCCCTTTTAAAGTGGCCCTTTTTAGGGCCAACAAATAAAAAAATATTTTTTATCACTTTATTATGACGCTATATTCCAATATCAATTTTAAAATGTGGGTCTCCTTAGTTTTTTGGCCACATTTCAGCAAACACTAAAGATATCAGCATGAAATTTGGCAATTACATTAGAAACATCTCCAGGTATATGGTTTATAAATTTAATTTGAATCGTTACACACGCGGCCAATATATTAAATATCATAAAGGGGTCCACTTTTCACTTGTTCACCCTGTAGATCAAAATAATTGTCTGACTTCTGGTTTCCTAGGAAGACTTTGACAACTTGAACAAAAGATGTCCAAGCTCATGATTCATTGTCGTTCATGGAATCATTAAAATTTACATCATTTATGAGCTGTCTTATTTGAGGTCCATCAAAAATCCCTGCTTTCAGCTTTTCTTTGGTCACTCCAGGGAATTTACATAATATGTAAACAAAACATGAACCTTCTTTGTTCAAAGCTTTCACAAATTGCTTTATGAGATCTAATTTGTTATGTAGTGGTGGCAAAATTATGTTGTCTCTGTTAACCAATGGCTGGTTGACAACATTTTTATGTCCAACTCTCATTTCTTCTGACCATGGCCATGGCCATTCTGACCTCGACCAATGTACATGCTTAGCTCTACTGTCCCGCGAACAGAAGAACACATTTCAGACTCCTTTTGGAACTATCAATGAAAAGGCACCATTCATTTGGCACGTATACTGTAGCGAGCTGGGGCGTAGATGGTTAAAACTAAAGAGATTTGACTCAATTTTGATAATAATTAATCTTTATTATATTCATAGTCCAAGACATCAAACGGAAGACTCCGCATTTCTACCAAAGACATCGAATATACGACTAAAGTCAGTAAGTACAATAGCGTCACATAACAATACCGATAAACCCATTTCTCTGAGAAGACCGCCAACATTATTGCAGAACGCCAGGTCTTCAGTCATTGAAAAGAACGGTAGCACATTCTTTTCTCTGTTGCGATCAAAGGTAATGCCGGTTCCAGAGTCAAGTACATTTTTCTCATTCAACCTTGGAGCAAGAACTTCAGCAGATTCCTTTGAAAGGTTCAGGTCTCTTATTATGAGGTCACTTAATTCATGTTGGTTGAAACGCTGAGGAAATGGTGAAGAATCTTTAAAGTCACAGTCACCATCACCACTGCTGCTATCTTGAGTGCTGCCAGACAGCTGTGACTCCTCTCAGGGGCGGCGCTAGGGTGGTGGGTCCGCGGGTCCGGACCCACCCAGCCTTGGACAGGGCCACACAAGCAAATCGTGCAAATCCGCAGAGAGATTTTGATTTTAGGAGAAGGGGAGGGGTAGTCTGAGCCGGGTCCTGGTTCAGGCTGGTTGTGTAGATTGCATTAGACCCACCCATCCAACAAAACCAAGCGCCGCCCCTGACTCCTCTTGGTCTGACATCTCTGGTAGGTGGCTGAAAGATACCTGGGTCGCTTGAGCAGCTTCCAAGCGAGGAAGTCATTGTGTTTACACGAAAACTCTTAAATATATATTTCAAAATTTATAATATTATATATTTAAATACAACTATATTTAATAATTAGTTATAAAATCATCCATTTTATCACATTAGCAGTAAGAAAAAATCAACACTTCAAACATTGATCATGCAACTGTATTTCTAAATATGCCCTGAAAATTGTTTGCTTCTTCTTCGTCCACAATTTCGGATATATGGCCATATCTCAAAAACTAGCGCTGATAGAGAAAATCTGATGCTATATTTGGAATCAGCGCCCCAAATATACCAAGAAACAGATCTAACTTCTAAGGCACCAGACACATTTTTTTGTTGCCCTGTGTAATTATCTGAGTATCATCTGCATATAGGTGATAATCTAGGTGATGATCTGACAGTAATGAACCATGAGGAGTCGTGTATAAAGTGAACAAGAGAGGACCAAGAACCGAGCCCTGGGGAACCACGGCCTTCTAAATATAGCCTACACGAAACGTCATCGGCTCTTGTAGCAGGCCTGTTATATTTAGATGGCCATGGTGGAACCCCACAATTTAAATAGGCTGATGATGAAAAAGTACCATTTGTGCAGACAGACTGAGTGCGAGGGCTCAAAATAAATAAATACTATATATAGATAGGGCGCAGTTTAACCTAGTAAAACCCAATTCCACTGTCGTTTTGATATGCTGTATAGGCCAACGTCATTCGTTCGTGACTCACTGCGATAACTACGTCATTTGACTTAGGGTAAAAGCGAGCAGGGCTATGGGCCTACGGGTCTCCCACAGGCCGAAGAGCCTGCTACAGGTAGCATGCCACCATTCATCGCTTCTGAAGTTACTATTGTCAGAAAAAGACATAGTGGGGTTTTCATCGACTGCGAGGCATGCACAAAGCCATTGATGGTGTCGAAGGGGAAATTACGTGCACCAGTTAGCCTACCAGTTGCAAAGCGATGCCTATATAAATAGTGCGGTGAAGGCGCATCAATGCCATCAGTACAAGAACCGTCAACGAACAGACAGTTGAGGCTATCGGCGAACTATCCACACTAATACCTTACATTTATTTAATTTCCAGTTTAGGATAGCTGTTTATCGAGTCAAAATGTCAGCGACTATGTATGCGATGTTTGTTTTCGTGAGTTTGGCGGCCAAAGGTAAGTTCTTCTTCTTCTTCTTCTTCTTCTTCTTCTTCTTCTTCTTCTTCTTCTTCTTCTTCTTCTTTATTGGTTGATGCTTCTTCTTCTTCTTCTTCTTCTTCTTCTTCTTCTTCTTCTTCTTTATTGGTTGATGCTGGTTGACAAGCCATTGAACTCCTCTTGCTACGCTGTCAAAGTGAATTTGCGCGAAGGGTGGGGAAGTTGTAAGATACCGACCCTTGCGACGACGACGACGACGACGACGACGACGACGATGATAGCCAAGCAAGTAAGTAAGTAAAAAAGCAAAGATAAATTTCGCAGTCACACTCCTCCGTCTATGCACAGTACAGTATAGCTAATATATAATGCTTGATTATGGAAGCTCGAAATGCAAAAAAGAACTTTGTTTTGGTTCCTAAAGCTATTGGCAGAGAATCAGAAACTCCTCAGTCGAGTTCTTGCATTTTACAGAGATTTGCATTCTTCCTTTGGCATATGCGTATAATTTGCCGTCGTCAGAGAGTTATACGGAAATGCCGCGAGAGCAACTGCAGGTTTCTCCGGGCGAAGAGGTGACATTAAGCTGTCCTCAATTGAAATCAGGAGATCGTGTGAGTTGGTCTGCAGAAGATAAAAATGGCACAAAATTCGACATATATGAAGGATACGGCAAGCTAAATCCGAATGCGTATGGATACTCCATAAACAACAGCTCTGGAGTATGTTCTCTCGAATTCGTGGCTACCAGAGAAACAGCCATATTATATACATGTACAATACTTGGACACGTTCCAGTAACGCGGCATATAAGGGTCCATCTGTCAGGTTTGTACAATTTAAGCTTTCTTAAGTTTTCAAGAAACCCTAGAAAACATAAATATATAGGGTATGTATAGTGTGTGCGCAAATGTTTAGTGTTCCCCGTTATATAACACTTCATTGACTCAGCAAATCTATAGTTTAGAAAAGCTGTCAAACTTTATTTTAGACCGCATGCCAATAGTTTCAATTTAAAAAATAGACAGTGCTTAGTATAAAGTAAGCCTATCATTGACGCGGTTATGGAAAAAATTCTTTAAAATTGATTGCACACCATGCCATCACAGCAAAAATAGTTATATTGCAATTTCAAATATCACGCTGAATAAGAAAGTCTTTCGTTCATATATTAGCTAATGGGAAATTGGATATTGAAATGAACCCGCAGAACGAGCAATTCTTTTAATAAGTAAAATTATCGTCATCGTATAAGTGGGGTCACCAGTCACCAGTTCACCAATTAGGCGTTATATTTGAAAAGTGTATACGTCTATATAAGTTCATCTTTGACCCGTTTTGATTGACAAAAGTGCGTTATGTTGATAACAAAATATTTATTATATCGAGTATTATATTTTGTATATTATATAAATAATATCATCCTATTTTTATATAATCTATATAAAAATATGAACACAATAATAACAGACCTAATACTAATAATAGTAGTAGCAGCAGTAGTAATAGCTATAGGCCTAATAATAGCGACAATAGTAATAATTACAGCAATAATAATAATGGTATAGAACTGATGCAATATATCTATTTTTAACTTACCTCTAAGGCTCAGAGATATTTTCATTGGCTGTAAGCTTTGCTATATTGTGGGTTGTAGCATAGACTTATTGTTGCTGTTTGTTGATTTTTAGGTGTTCCAAACGCAGGGCGTCGGTCATTTCTTTGGATCGCATTCGTTGTTTTAGGTATATGTGTGCTCGCGCTGATATATAAGTTGGCAGTAGTCAAAGTTTTTCAGACGTGCGGGCCACATCGCTGACTTCTGAGGGCTCGGAGGACCATTTCATATGCACAAGAAATGAAATTGAGTAAAATACACGATACAGCGAATGAATAACTGATAATAGCAAACAATGTATGGCTGAATTATGATGTAGTGTACAATGTAGACCCAGAACCTCGGTTTTCGTCTCATCAAGACGCCTATCTCCATTGGCTCAGAAACCGTGTAACAGGTTGATTCATTCTGCTATCTTGGCTCAAGTATGCACCTCTCTGGTTGTCCCAGTTCTTCTCTATGGCAACGAGATAACCAGTCGAGACTGGGACAGAAAATCGAGGCATTCCACACAAAGGCCGGATCTTGAATGTTAGATGGTTCGATTTTGTACGCAATGACGAAATTTATTCACGATGGTCTGGCCAGGAGACTATGCATTCACAAATCCGTCGTCGGAATCTTGGTCTCTTCGGACAAGTAGCACGACTTCCGATCGAAGTACCTGCCTCTGCTGCACTCCGTCTGGCTGCATCCGTCGTCCGAGATGGCGTCACAGATGCCCTTGATTGGCATCGACCTCGAGGAAGACCACCAACCACCTGGTTTCATCAAATCTCTGATGACTGTGGACTAACAGCCACCGAAGCACTCCAGTGTGATCAGGACAGAATTTTATGGAAAGCAATCGCAATGGCCAATCCAGCTACTGTATGCGTGACTGATGACGATGATGATGATGCATAATATAGACTGCAGAATATAAGCTGAAATTGAAATAGTTTTTAACCACTGTACTGTGAGATAAATGAAACGGATGAATTTCTAATAAAATTGCATCAAACTGTGGTCCAGGGTGTGTAGTCCTTTTACTCATAGGCTAATAGGCCTAAGTACAGATTTTAAGTGTTCATCAGGTAATGTTGATCTTCATCTTAGCAAATGTCTTTTCACACAAATATGTAGTTTCAAAAGCAGAAATAAATTCACGAGCAAAAGCTATAGATTCTATAGTGCAGGGGCACCCCTGGAAAAATTAGGGGTGCAGTGCACCCATTGGAATATGAAGGTGGTTTTTTGCTAATCAAGAATTTTGAAGACACGATAAAGGAAGGGTGATGACCTTTTTGCTTGTCGGGGTTTTGAAAAGAAGATAAGGGAGCTGTGCTGACTTTTTCGCTTGTCAGGTGTTTTGTGATAAATTATGATTTTTTAGAAAATATAAAAAAAATACAAATACAAAAAAATACACCCTCGTGCTAAAAATTCGCTCCAACGTGCCTGTAGGCTACTGAAGAAAATATGCAAATCAATATTAATGCACGTAAATACATACAAACACACGTATAGGCGAGAAGATAGAATAGTGGTAACCACAGTGTCCTGTAGAACTGATGTAAGCGAGTTCGATACTCGCAGGAGCCCTGTGGTTGGCTTGGTTGGCCTTCTCTCAAGGGCAGTGATAAAAACGAATAGCAATGGCAACATTGCGAAGGTAACCATAGGTTCGGCTGAAGAGGCAGGCCACCGTCCGCCGATGAATGACTTGGCCATTTATGGGCTGATGGCAAAGAAACCAGGAATCAGCACCGGACGCTACGTGCATATACATTTCCCTTGATCTGAAGTACATGTATGACAGGGATTTCATTACACTCCGTAGCAGAGGGCTACACTCCCCCGGTTTATTACAGATACCTCTGCCCCTACTCACACCTCTTCTCAGGAGTGACGTTGGCCATCACCAAAACAGACTGATGTTAAAACTATTCATTTAAAATTCTAAAATGTCATCCATTTTCAGATTGACTCATGTAGTCATGGTCCTGGTTCAGTGTTACATCTGCCATTGCTGCTACTGCATGTGACCTAGCTCAGCTCTACTAAAGAGACTCATTTCCTATCCAGATTCCGAGATTGCCAACGCCACAAGCAACAAGTTTTCTAATCATTTGTGGTAGTCTACCTTTGTGAAGAAATGGCTGGCCTCGCTGTGCGTGACCCCAGTGTTGAGCCTAACATCAAGCGTTTGACCGTAGCTGCTCTCAAACAGGAACATGGAGACAATCCTCATTCGCAGGACGATTGACCATAGGACGATTGACCATAGGACGATTGACCATAGGACGATTGACCATAGGACGATTGACCATAGGACGATTGACCACAATAACGAGATTTCGGCTATTCTCAGCGGATCTTTAAGGACAATATCCCCACCCACTGGACACACTATTCGCACCCTCCTAGGGACACCTTGGTTATGGTTATGCACAAAGTACAAGGGTCAAGACTTGGAATTAGGCCTGCCTAGTCATCTAGGGACATTATGCGCACCCTTTAGGGGCACTATTTTCTTATTTTTGCTATGGTCAAACGTCCTATGGAATTGGTCACAATTTTCAACAATCTCTTTGAAAGCTACTACAAGATAACTGGTAGGCCTCATACAATTTCTTATGACTGACTGCCAACCTGAAGCAGTCAGCAGATGTCTAGTTTTAGAACTGTTAATGATACTCAAATAAGACAATATGGGTTCACAAATGCATGCGAGGTTCGCCACTGAGATCATTATTGCAGGAAAGTGTTCGAGGTTGGCAAATTTCTCATCACAAATGGATTTATAACATTTTGTCAAAGAAGTTGGGTTGAATGTCGCTCGTGCGTCTGCCACGTGCAGATGACGGTCGTACAGTGTTTATTCTAGCCACCTTGACATTGGGGAGGGGAGTTTGAAATGTTCGGAGGGAGAAGGTTTGTCTGCCCAAAAACCTTGACGAGCAAAAAAGGTCCTCACATTATCACATCCTTCCTTTTCTTTCAAATACTCTTCTATATGGTCATATCCTTCTCATTTCCCCTCTCCAAAATAAAAAAACCCTCTCGTCACACTTTTTTGGAGGGGAATTCCATCTCTAATGCAACATATAGAAATTGGGGGAGGGAATTTTCAAACTTTGAGGGGGAATCCCCCCCAAAGGACCTAGAATAAACACTGACGGTCGTATGCGTGGTAACGTTTTATTCTCGAGAAAATAGGAGATCAATATTACTGACCTGAATCGACAATTCGCCTCCATCAAATACACTGAGTAGCGAAATATTTAATGCTTAGCTCGTTTTGCGAAATAGATCACATTATTATTATTATTATTATTATTATTATTATTATTATTATTATTAGCTATGTAAGGCTTTTGATGATTTGTGCCAAAGAAGACAACCTATGCTAAAATGAATAAATTGCTAAAGTCATGTTGTCAACAGTTAGTAGTGGGTCTGTATTCTGTATAGCAACAACAACAATAACAATAATATAAAAAAATATTATTATTCACTAATTCGACCAAAGGTTAAGCGTGAAAAGACATCAAGCATAGTTATCCGTTTATATCATTGGTCTACTCTACGCCAGAGGTACTCAAATCGCGACCGCAGTCCACAGTCCGGACCTCAAGGACGGTTCTTGTGGACCGCCGAAGCTCTTTCAATATCTGTCTGGAAATGTTTGAACCTGAATTTCAGTGGCTTTCAACACAGGAAACCCACTACTAAAACACCTATAAAATCCAGTTGTTATTATAAATATTAGCTTGCTTACTTACTGTTGTCATTGTAGGCCTAATCATAAGTTGAGGCCCGTTTCCCTCAACGTACAACTCCTGCTTTTTGACAAGTTTGGTCACTCAGTAATATATCATAACTTAGTTATAAAGTCTTTAAAATATACACCAGAGCTCACCGTTTACTTCTAATAATATTAGAAATGTCCGCCGATAGGGCTGTGTCCCAGACCCCGCCACGAGAACTAATGATATTGGAAACATTTTTCAGTTGAGAGATTGTCAATACGCTACCACGAAGTCTAAAATTTCTTATTTGTATTTTGGGATTTGTCATTTGTACCTGTTGTCTCGGCTCACTTAAAACAGTCTTTTAAGAGGACCCTTAGTTACTTGTAGTTGCATATTACTTCCTAAAAGGCATAGGGATAATAGGACTTTCGTTGTAAGCTGTAACTAATGGACCCTCACGAATGATGGAAGACGCAATATGGGCCCGGCTTCACAAAAGTTCGAGTACGCCCCGTTCTACACTAATACATGTATTTGGATTAATTACTCTATTTCAGGTACACGGAACGTTTCACATGGTTTTACTAAAGAATAAGGCGAAGAAACATCAGAGATTCGAGTTGCTTCAGGAAGGAGAAAAACGGCGCCAGGATCCATGGTCACATATTCAGATGATTTCTACAAATTTACAAAAAAAACGAAGAAAAATTACCACAATCGACACAGGCTACGATCGCAACATTACGTATAAGGAAATTTCAGATCTTCAACGATTCAGAGTGAATGTTTTAACCAGATAACACAGCGGTTCCCAACCTGTGGGTCGCGACCCCCAAGGGGGTCGAATGACGATTTGCCAGGGGTCGCCCGAGACCATCAGAAATATGGGGTTGTCTCTTTTCTTGTTATTGTACAAAATTTCCTTAGTGGTAGTTACGACGTACTAGTTGTTTTACTATAATTGTCATTCAAGGATAGACATGGAGACAATTAAATAATAACGATTTCGAACATTTTGATTGTCGCATTATTATTTTTAGCAGCTTACATTGTGAGCGAAAATAAGTTTACCGTTGGGGGGTCGCCACATAATGGGGAATTGAATTAAAAGGGTCGCGGCACTATAAAGGTTGAGAACCGCTGAGATAACATGATGAAAAATTAGGATTATAGAATACTTAATAATATTAAGCTGACTTGAATGAACTTTAGTGTTGTCGAGAACGCAGTAGGCCTTTATGCTAGATTGCTAGAAGTTCCAATAAAGCTATCATTAGGAAATACGTAACAGAACTTAAATACCGGGCCTGAATGGCAATGACTTCTTACTGGTCGACTTCTCTGAGCTCTAAGACCTGAAAATTACACAAAAATGACAGAGCTGCATAAATGAACCGGTCAACTGATCAATCAGTCATTCATCAAATGTAATCATTTCCGCTACCAAAATGAAAATCAATTATATGACAAAATGCTAAATATTTCCATTAAAAATGAATAATCGAATGAATATCAGTAGAGTCAAATATCACGATAACATTTAAATATTTCCAGCGAAGTTTTAATTTTAATTTTAAAGTGCACTTAACGTCCAAATATTCACAATAGCTACACTTAAGCCTAATACAAAACAGGAATTCTTAAATTTGATTTCGATTTCCGTAGCGAGACTCGACAAACTGTGAAGACAATTTAATGTTTGCTCCGAAAATGAATGAATGCATGAATGAATGTATATATCAATCAGTCATTCAATCTATCGGTCAATAAACTATGATGTCACTATCATAATGCGTATAATGCTTATGGCATAGGCCGATGGCACACCAAATCGGTCCTATTTAGAGCCAGGCCAAGCCGTTAAATTCAGGGCCTGTTTTAGCGTGCAGTGATATACAA
The DNA here is from genome assembly GCA_018105865.1 of Metaphire vulgaris. NCBI lineage: Eukaryota > Metazoa > Annelida > Clitellata > Crassiclitellata > Megascolecidae > Metaphire > Metaphire vulgaris. The sequence continues at coordinate 2,481,760 of CM030834.1, forward strand.
AATGTGCAGTGATAAAATGAAAATGTGCAGCGGTGAAATGCAATTTTCAGTGCTTTGTGCAGTGATAAATTTTCCGGACGACCTCGTTTTGCTTGCCTTTTGCGCCGATGCGCACAAATTTTCTCAGTGTAGTGCAGTGATAATTTTTTTCTTAAAACAGTCCCTGGTTAAAATCAGCTAGATTCAGTGTTGTATCCAGGCCTGTCGGCCGAAAATTCTCCCATCCAAACATCAAAATGTCAAAATTCCCCTCCCCAATATTTCTGCACTGTGTTCTGCGTTCACATTTGCCACGTATCACAATACTACCAATATCGTTGTTTAAAAGGAAGGAAGGAAGAATATCTTGGTTAATTAATGCATTTTGTCTCCCTATTATTCAATCTATAGGCCACTATATACAAAATTCCTAATAAAAGAAACAGTGGAAGAAACCACAGGCATAAAAACGAACGGAATAGCATACACCATAGTGACCATACTAAGAAACGCAGTGATTTGTTCCGATGTGCAATTGTGCATTTAAAAGTTTATAATTCAAAATCTCCAATATTAATGATCATCATCGAGATCCTTGGGCTTGTGTCCAATGCCTTTTGTCTACGCGGTTTCTCCCAAATAATTGTCTGTCATGTGTCACGTGGAGAGCGTGTTGAATGTCCAACTGGTCAGGTCACGGATGTTGTCTTGCCATTGTCCAATTCTGTCCTAAACTTATTTCCAGAACTTTTCATTATTCCGAATCCTAGATTCTTTATGGTTCGATCGTCTGGCAGAGGCGTCATTTGGGGGAGGGTGGGTGGGAAGCGTGGCCCCAAGGAAATGAAAATATTAATTTATAATGTATTAATGTGCAAAAAATTGCAAAAATTGCCAAAAAATATTTACAAATTGCAATTTTTCCAACATTGGCCCTAAAATTTGCCAAATTTGCTCAAAATTTGCAAAAAATTGCAACAAATTGAAAAAAATGCCTAAAATTTGCCAAAACTTGCCAAAATTTGTCAAAAATTTGCAAAAAAATTTTCTCGCCCCCAAGAAAAGTGTGAAATGACGCCACTGTCGTCTGGCATCCGGTATGTGTGACCTAAGGAGAGTTAGTTTTCATTTCATTATCTTTGCAAGAGGTCGTCCTTGTTGTTTAGCGTTTTCATGAATTCTATATTTGGCAATTTTTGCAGTCTTCTTATTCCAAGTAGTCTCCTGTAGCAATTACTTTCAAAACCCACTATTTTTATCGTAATAGTTAATACCATAATAATAATAATAATAATAATAATAATAATAATAATAACAATAATAATAATAATAATAATAATAATAATAATAATAAATACCTTGCATATCCAGATATCCAGTGCATAAAGACAATTTGTCTTCAGTTGATCTCTGACGACGATCATCACGGCTTACGTCAGAGGTTCTATTAAGATCTACACAGATGATACAACACCGAACAAATGGGAACCAAAGCTAGTTTTCAATTTACACTTTCACACACACGCATCAACCTTATTTAAGAAATTCTTAATTCTATTGGACAGTCATCAGTGCCGAAGCATTTGCCTGAATTTGCAATGGAGTGATTTAGACAATCCCGTTGTCTCGATCAATCCTGTCTATGCTTCTGCAAATCAGGGGCGTCATTGGGGGGAGGCAGGGGGCCGTGGCCGCCCACAGGGAAATGAAGAAAAAATGTGTTAGGTGTTAGATGAATAAATAAATGTGAAATGTGCAAAAAAACCGCAAAAAGTGCGAAAAATTTGCAAAAATATCAACAATTTGCAAATTTGCCAAAATTGGCCAAAAAATGCCAAAAATTTGCCAAAATCTGCCAAAAATTATCTCGTCCCCCAAGAAAAGAAGTTTGAAATGATGCTACTGCTGCAGATTAATCTCTTTGTAAAAACAGTAGGGGCCTACACAGAGTTTTATAAATACGGATATTATACAGTAGGTTTTTAAAGAAGGAATGCGCACATTATAGAAGTGCACGATTGAATTAGCTTAGCAAGTGACAGGGAAGATTTTAAGCAGAAGTCTTTGTCTTACTTGCGCCTGTTTTCCGTCTCTTGACAACAAGAAATCCGACTAAAAAGACGATCAACACAACGAAGACGCAGACACCGACGGAGATAAAGATGAAGATCAGAGCGGACTTAGGTGAATCTCTCTCCTCACTTAGATCGTCTTGTATCTCTAAATAGGAAACATTCGAATGCACAGCAACAATGATGGCTGGCGACTTCCAAACTAACGGACATTCTGGAATGTTGTCCGCTGCTGAATTTATTCTCGTCGTTTTCGAATATGCAAAAGATCTTCGGTCCGATGTAAATTCCAGTTTGCATTTCAGTTGGGTGTTGTTCAAACTCGGGTGGGCATCGAGTGTTACTGTAGACGTCAGAAAACCATTGTTGTAGGTGTTGTTAATGCGAATAGAGTCGTGTAATCGCCGTTCTACGCCCATGATCTCTATTGTCCAATTAAGTTGGGGAGCCCACTGTCCTGAGAAGCGAATGCTGCAGTCGAATGTGATGCTGGTGTATCTGTGAATTCCGTGTTCAGAGCTATTGAGCCCAATTTGTACGCAGTTCAGATGTCCTAAAAGAGTTATCAAGAAAATCCACTATAAGTGGTACTTTTAAACCGTTTATCGCAATCGCCAAGTCAAGCAAGAAAATCTTAAAAGATACACGACTCAGAATACTTAAGTCCAGGGTTGGAGTTGCCGGGAGGGTTAGGGGGTTGAACCCCCCCAGCTAACTTTGCAACCCTCCCAAAAATCGCATATCTGGTACATGCAGTTTCTGTCATGCATTGAAATTCAGTCCTCAACCCCCCAGCTCAAATTTCACAACCCCAACACTGCTTAAGTCTAACGATGTGAATCGATGGTACTCCAGACCCATCCGTTAAAGACAAGGTCATTTCAGAGATCAGTCAGAGTAAGAAAAAACCAGACGAGTTATATGAAGGAATAGTCAAATGGAGGAGATATGTTTTTAAGCGTAGACTCGAAAATACAAGCTAATTTAAGTAAATTTCAAGAAAAATAATTTACCTAATACGATTAAATCGGCGACAGCTCGTTCTATTCCTGCGGGTTCTTCGCACATGTAGTGATGCGACAGTGAATTGGTCGCTCTGAACTTTAGGTTGATTTGTCCTTGTCCGTCGCTTGCAATGCTATAAGTTCCGGTGTATTGTGAATAGATTCTGTTTCCAGCAAAAAGAAAATCAAACAATCCAGAGCTTTTGTCGAAGGTCATCCATATGAGTTTTGTGCTAGTTGTCCTGCATCTCATCAACACTTCGGTCCCTTCAAGGGCAACTGTGTTCTGCGGGAGCTCCACTAGTTTGCTAAGATGTCCTGGAAATTGAAATATTGATCGATTAATGTACACAAAGCTATCTTTTAATGTGAATGTTACAGACAGACAACACGCATCATTTTAAATTTTTCATTGTGTTTTATATAAAATCACAGATAACAGCTACAGCGGACAAAAGGAAGTTGCAATGGAGGGCTGTAAGAGCGTGCCCCCTACTGAGTGCCTGGCCCCCCAGTGGTCCCCCCAGTTGAGACCCTATACTGTACTTAATGCTACATACATTAAACAACAAATGGTTGGCCCCCATGATTAGACGTTGCCACCCCAACGGCCCCCCACTTGCCAAATCCTAGAGCTGCCACTGCGACAATGGCTGTGTTGAAACACAGGAGAAATTCTGCTTAACTATTTGAAATTCAGTTTTTATATTCATCATTTTAAATAAATACACTGTAGGCCTATATATCTCCATTTTCTTCCATTCTTACATTAGTATAGGGCTACAAGCCTGCTTATTACATGCAGTCATATGCAATGATTTTTTTCGCTGCAAGTCATTTCCATGAATTATAAAACCTCATTGAAAACGTCTATTCTCACCAAGGAATCGATCAAATCAAAATTAATTATCTTATCATCGTCAGTATCATCATCAGTATAATCATCATCCTCATGCTCACCTTCACCATCATCATCATCGTCATCATCATCATCATCATCGTCATCGTCATCGTCGTCGTCATCATCATCATCATCATCATCATCATCGTCGTCATCGTCATTATTTTCATCCATCACTCGACCACTGCGGGTCACACCGGCGCTGGGGCGATGACACGGGTTAACTGCCTCCACGAAGTCCTGTCTTGTCTGGCTCGATGTGCTTCTGGTTCTGTCCTAGAGGTCCATTCTGTGTTGTTGTTCATCCTGGTCGTTCTTGGTCTTCCTCTGCTTCTTTGTCCTTCTGTGATCCCTCGCATTATGAACTTTTCTATGGCGTTTTTCTGTCCAATGAAACAAGAAAACGTAGCGTTTCTTTTAAAACATTTCTATTTTTGACTGGCTGGCGATACCTTTTAGAATCTGATAACTATATTTACCGGATATGCAAATGAAGAGTATTTTGCCAAAGAGCAGATTTCGATAATCCATCTTTGTACTCCTAAAAATATGCGATAAATTAACGTAAAACTTGCGTTCCGTGCTCGAGTAGCTGTTGCAATAAAATACAGATTTGGTGAAATTGTCAATACAGAGAGTAGTTTCCATAAAAGTCACAGTCTGCATGAAACGTATGCGGTGCCCTCGAACTTATATCAATTCTGATTGTTGTGGAGCTGCTGAGAGTTTTAAAAATATCTTATCAGGCCCGCAGTATCTTCTTTACAAACTAAAAAGTCAAACAAACGTCATTTCAAAGTGAGTCGGTCAACTTTCTGAATGTAGATACCAGATTTTTCCCATCGGTTTTGTGATGAAAGTAATTCGAGATTAAAACCATGAAATAATAGTCTTATTTGTTTTTCCATGCTTCTGTTTTTGCACAAATAAAATAAGCAACTGCAATATTTAATTCCTGCCTTGTTATCATAAGCATCATATCGACTTCAAGCTGATATTATCTCAGGATTTATTAGCGCAGTCGACCGGGCGTCTCTCTCTCTCCCTCCCTCTCCCTCTCCCTCTCCCTCTTTCTGTGTGTGTGTTTGTGTGACACTTTCGGTTTCGCCTTAACACTCATCTCTTTCAAATGCATACTCTTGTTAGCTCTGGAGCAAATCTTTGATTGAGCTTAACAAACGTTGTTATATCTCGTAAGGTGTGTGTGTGGGGGGGGGAGGGTAAAATTACACCCAATTCCAGTAAAAGCTGCGTATCTTTTTTTACTGTTGCACTTTAGGTAAAATGCCTGTATGACTTTTCCTAAATATGTTTTCACTACACAATGGTCATATTTTACACATTTTATGTGGTGCCCAATAGCAGTGTCGGTCGACATCGTATGATATTTTACACGAGT
>CM030834.1:2492114-2519614 GCA_018105865.1 Metaphire vulgaris
TAAAACTTCTGTTCTAGGATACAGATGCAAATAATGCCACGTCGAGAAGCTGAAAACGTTTGCTAGGGTTAATACTAGAACCTATTTTCTCTACTATAAAGAGGCTGCTTATAGTATTTGCTTGATGATGCTTGGAATAAGAAAAATTGAAGAAAAGTAATTGGGTGCAAGTTTATTTTCAGTCCTTCGCCACACTTTCACTATTATTATTACTACTACTACTACTACTACTACTACTACTACTACTACTACTACTACTACTACTACTACTACTGCTACTGCTACTACTACTACTACTACTACTGCTACTACCACCACTACCACTACTACTGCTGCTGCTGCTGCTACTGCTGCTGCTGCTGCTGCTGCTGCTGCTGCTGCTGCTGCTGCTGCTGCTGCCACTGCCACCACTGCTGCTGCTGCTGCTGCTGCTGCTGCTGCTGCTGCTGCTGCTGCTGCTGCCACCACTGCTGCTGCTGCTGCTGCTGCTGCTGCTGCTGCTGCTGCTGCTGCCACCACTACTACTGTTGCTGCATTTGTACCACTACTGTATTGCTACTACCACCACTACTACCACCACCACCACCGCCGCCGCTGCCGTTAATATTGCTACTACTGCTGTTACTTTTGTTGTTGCTGCTGACGTTGCATTAATTGGCTGAATGTTTTCTTAATCAAGCGTAACATTGGCTTTATGAACTTTATGAATCGACAATAAAACTCTATTTCAAATTCTATTTCAGCAGTGGTCGTCTGCGTCTGTTTGAATGCTCGAATTTCCTATGGAGCACTCATTCAAGGACCCGAGGATACAAGGGTTGTCGAAGGTGAACGTGTGACATTGGCCTGTGAGACTAACCTAACGGAACCAGTCCAATGGCATTTCGGCGCTGAGGCAATATTTTACAGTGGCAAAATATCACTGTATTATGAGCATTACTTTACAATTAATTCTACCACCGCCATTAATGGCCAATACAATCTGGAGATATCAAATGCAAGTGAATGGTATAATGGCATTTACAAGTGCACTGATGACGAAGGACATGGTGAGGAGCGTTCTGCTTGGCTAAATGTCACAGGTTTGTCGTCTGCTATTAATCTAGAGAAACCAGAAATGATCCAATATTATTGTATAATCATTTGCAATTCTGACGAAATCGAAGCAATATTATAATTTATGGAAATATTCTCACTGTCTTAATTTTTTTCGTAGCGTTTAAAATTTAATATAGGCAAAGTCGACTGCAATTAAATATATATAGATTGACTTAAGCGACAAATCTTAAATAAGGATGTAATTGATACAAGCATCTAATTCAGAGAATCCGCAAACTCTGGGCCTTAGGTCAAATGTGACCCGCGAAGGCCTTCTTGCTGGCCAGTGTCCTACCAATTTCTACAGCACAAGATTGCGAAATGTTATCGCATGTGCGTTGTGTATTCTAACTTTTTTGCACATGCGCACACATGGAGGCAAACACACGAACGCCAGAAAAGCTGCTTGGTTGGCTGAGAGTGTGAATAAATTAGATGGGTCTTATTGAAGGCAGGTATGGCTAGGGCCCAGGTTAATCGATCGACAGTACTGTCAGCTATCGAATGACCTGCGCTGTTCGCATGACCGTTGCTCCCCAAACAGTTCATTCTGTTCGTTCGTTCAAGGTTGGCATCAGGAGAGGCCATTCGGAATGGCAAAAGTTATTAGTGGAGTGCCATTATTAGTGGAGCCCCCATGTGAGGCCGTAGGCCTTACTGGGGCGCAGCCTCCCGTAGGGCGCAGCCCCACATGTGGGGCCGCAGCCCCCATGTGAGGCCGTAGATCTTACTGAGGGTGCAGCTTCCCGTGGGAGATCTAGCCCCAGCCCCCGTGGGGTTTCTCTCTACACTGGGGCACAGCCTTTTGGGGAGAAAAAATCTAAGCCTTCCGTGGGAGGCATAGCCCCTTTGGGTCCGAGAGCCCAAAAGGAGCCGTATGCCCAAAAGGGGGCCGTAGGTAACACTGGAGGGCGCATCCCTTATGGGAGGCCAAATCCAAATGGAATCGAAGGGCGTTATTGTGTGTAGCCCTGTGGTGGAGGAGGGGAACATGACCACCCAGTGAACACATAGGACAATTATTAAATGATAATCTACGCACTCACTTTACAGTTTCAGATTTAAAAAATTGTTATACGTAATAATGCGAACTTTTGCAAAAAAAATCGGGAAGGAGATATCCACTCTCCCCCGTCATTTTTGACGGGTTAAAAGCTAGTTATTATATAAGTTCATTTGCAGTATGCATGCTTTAATCAGTGCCAGAATTAGGACAAATGAGACCCTGTACCAGTTAACTTATGAGGCCCCTTATTTTGGCCCTGAATGAGGTATAGGCCCGGTAGGTGTACGCAGGCAGTCATGCATGCTTGCTCAGGAAATTTAGGAATAGTTAAAATATGACGTGTTACCTGATCAATCATTATATTAAAATGTTGTTTTTCAGAGAAGTTTAATGTTTACACAAAATAGTTTAATAATCAAAATGCTCTGCCGATGGATTGATACAGTACTTCTATGAATGATTATCCCCAAGTCTCTTTCTTTTTCTGTTGTGGTTAGAACCTTCCCCCTAAAGAATATTCATTACTATTATTAGATTTCCCAACATGCATTACAGAACATTTATCAATATTGAAAAGCATCTGCCAGTCCACAGACCACTGAAACAATTTCCTTAGATCCTCCTGTAAAATTTTAGCATCATCCTCAGAGTCTCTATTTCTGCATATCTTTGTATTATCGGCAAACTTTGAAATTGTGGATAGTAATCCTTCATCGATATCATTTACATATATTAGAAATAGCAATGGCCAAAGCACTGAGCCCTGTGGCACTCCACTAATAACTCTTGCCATTCCGAATGGCCTCCTTGATGCCAACCTTGAACGAACAGAATAAACAGACATGAACGCCCCTTTGTAAATCCATGCTGACTATCTTTAACAATTGTATGCCTAGTCAAATGTTCCAAAATGCTCTCTTTCAGTATTTGTTTATAACTTTACAGATTACAGAAGTTAGGCTCACTGGTCTGTAATTGCTTGGTTCACTTCGTTTTCGCTTCTTGAACAGTGGGCTGACTAATGCATCTCTACAGTCTTTTAGTACATCTCCAGTTCTGAGTGATTCATTGATTATAGCTATCAATGCAATTGCATGACCTATTTCATTTCGAACTTCGTAAGGAAACTTCGGATGTACAGTAAGCCATCTAATCATGGGCTCTTGTCTGTCTTAAATTGGTCAAAACCTTGATAACACATTCTTTTGTACACACTATATCTGTTAGCATTTCTTCTTCGTTTCCATCGAACACAATTTTGGCTTCTGGTATAGTATTTGTATTTTCTTCTGTAAATACTGAACAAAAATAGTTATTTAGAATCTGTGCAGTTTCTATTCCGTCTGTTATTGCACATCTTGTGTTGTCCGTGTCCTTTCGTCTCAATTTTCTACTACAATATTGTAGAAATTTTTAGTGTTCTGTTTTATATTTTTGCCAACCTGCCTCAAGTCCTCGATCGCAGTTCTTTGGCGCATTTCTTTGGCGCATATTTCCTGGAAAATGTTCGCATTCTTTCAAAATATTTCTGGCAACCCTAGGAGAATAAGTGTTGCGTATAGTGACCTTATACCATTATCCTGTAACTTGTGTTTTTAGTGCATTGATAAGTTATTTCTATTTTAGAATTTAGTTTGATATATTATAGTTTCAGGCGAACCAACAACTGGAGTACCGACGACTGATCCAATAACACAACGTGATAATATTATAGCAGCCATAGTAGTTCCCATCATCATCACCATCATCATCAGCATCAGCATCGTTTTGGCCATCAAACGCTTTTGTGCTCAGGTATGAAAATATCTTTCATACAATCTAGTAAATAAACATAGAGATGAGTTGCGGTTTTATTCAGCTCCATAGTCAGTATGCTCGGCATTATGTGATTTAATTTCTGTTAACTGCAGGCAAATCTGCGACAAACTGATTTCTAATGAAAAGATAATGCAAACTGTGACTAAGTACATGAACACATTGAACAGGCGTCATGCATTCAGCTGGCACAATCATGCGAATTTGAAAATCAAAATTTCAGATGTACAGTAGGGGCCTGTAAGCAATAAAATTACTAAATCACAATTGATTAATCCACCTGCAAATTTCATTTACCTTCAATAGTAGACCGCTACGTCAACAGGCCTATTTCCATTGCATTTTAGTGCTATTATCTCGTATTTAGTCAGCATGACAAATTCCTGTAACTTGGACAAGTAGGTATAAACTGAGAATGCTCACTTTGCTTGTACGTGAACCACAGACGGCATTTGTTTTTAAACACTTTTTATTCGAATTCCAGAACAACGGGCAACCCAACCAGGAAGTGATCTCGATGAATGGGTGAAGAAGCAGTGATGGACAACGACCTTCGTCAAGTGCCACATAAAGAATATATCGGCGAAGAAAGTCAACTGCTCCACCCATGTGGATGGCCACGACGGCGAGCGCTTCTAATTAATCTAGACTTATATTTGAATAACTAGCATCTTCCAAATAGTGTATCTATTTTTATTGTTATCTTTGACTTTGGTTCCTTTAATAAACTGAAACTACGGATCAAATGAAGAAGCGACAAAATCGTCGACTATAAATACATCATGAGAACACAATTCATTTCTAACAGAGAGCCTATTTAGAGCATTGCTTAACATAGAATATTTCAGATTTTTATAATCAAAGTCATATTTATTTTTGAGTTGATAAATCAAGAGAAATATCGCTGATAAAAGAATTAAAGAAAGAGAGCATTACTTCTCGGGCGTATAGTGAGGAATGGAGGGCCAATCTTTCTTTCAAAATCAACCCTCTACACGATATATGGTTGACATTTTAAAAATAATCCCGCAGAAAAGCTTAACATTTGAACCTTATTTTGTGCCATACAAATATACTGAGCTTTTCTTTGCATTGTATTATTCTATTCGAAAAATATGTCTACTGTTTAATGTCAAATGTGTATGCAATATGGTTTGTAATGCTGCAACTTTGTCAATTTTTCTGCAAAGGTCTACCAGTTCGTGTCTTGCGTCCCATAAATGGGAGTCATGGGACGTTTGGTAAAAAGTTATTTAGAAGGTTTTTAGTCGATTTTTAATTTAAAATCCTACCATATGTTTCTTAATATGCCTTATTTTTAGATTGGGTTATTGGGTGATTTTAGAAAGCACTCATTGTGGTTCAAGAAGTGCCTTTGTGAAGCAGCAAGCAATAATATTATATTTTAAAATTTTCTTGGCGAGGAAAAAATCTACAGTTATCATTTGCACACTTATTGCTTTGTGTCCGTGATGAATAATGTTAGGTTGTCGTTGGTATATTTTTAATTGTTATTTTGAGATTCTATGATTTTTATCGCTCGCAAAATAGGTGTCCCATTGCATGGGACGCTGGGCAAGAGAGGGTGGGTTATTTGTGCAATAGGCCTATTATAAATATATATGAAAACATAATTTTAATACAAGTTTTGACTAAATACATAACTAGAGCCAGTGTTAATGAGACTTTTGAAAAGGTCTCGAGAGCAAGACCAAGACTTTAAACCTTTGGTCTCGAGACAAAGAGCAAGACTTATCTCCTGTGGTCTCGAGACCAAGACCAAGACTTTACCCATCTGGTATCGAGACCAAGACCAAGACCTTCTGACATTTTGCTTTCTAGTCCCAGACTAAGCGACATATTTATAGATTTATAAATACTGGTAGACATCAATAACATAAATATTATGCGAATTTTCTATCAATATGTTTCAATTGATTAACAATGAAGATCATAGCCAAACACCAGCTAGTTATAGAATAGACAGTTAGTTAATAGTTAGTTATGATGCGTGGTGGCTTCAACTTAACAGCACCTTGGCCTTTACGATCAGGTATTCCATTTTCCGCCATTAATTGCAGTTACTTAAATTATACATGGTGTCTCTGAAAAAAAACTAGCAGAAAAACTATGATTTATAAAAACTTCCTAAATATATTTCTATCAAAATTGGCATACGTGTACCGCACATATTTTCCCACCTTTCTGCCAATTTTCATCTCATTTGCATGTAAGATGGCCATATTGTGAGATATCAAAGTCAAACTTCGATGTTTATTACTCAGTCGTAGCATGACAGTAGCATTTTTATTTAGAATATTGTTAATTAATTTCCGTATTTTGGTAGTAGATATACAAGTTTTGAAATATCCCTACTTAGTTCATTTAAGACCAGCATATTATGCAACATAATCAGCTTATCAACTTTTAAGAATTTGCATTGATAAGATCATTTCAATTTCTGTATTAATATGCTGCAAAGTATCCGGGATTTTAAAGTCCATTTACTTGATATGTAGGCTTATTGTTCTAAAGTCTCCAAATTTAGCTGCATTTTCTCTTCGATTGCATGGTCTGTTGGCCTCTCCGCGGTCCGATACATTTCTTGACACAGCTTCACTAATTTTCTTGGTGTCCCTTCACGCAGATTCTCGAGCTTTTCTAAAGGCATATTGTCAATTCCTTCAGCATTTTTGTTCTATGATGATAAACGACGGTAAATAGATTACATATGAACTATTGGAAGGTCGGCAACGCCTGAGATCCGCCAAGTCTGCCTCACTGGCTGTCCCGAGGACGCGCCTCCGCACCGTAGCCTCCGTAGGGAGACGGCGCATTTCATGTGGCTGCCGCTAGGGCCTGGAACGGCCTACTTCATCCATTCTACTCTTCCCTTCACTTAGCATTTTCAAAAAGAGGCTAAAGATTTGGTTGCTCTGCACTAGTTACCATTAGCGTCGCCACGGGGGGCAAATGGGGGCAACTGCCCCCTAATCTGCTCCAGACCACCTACCAGATTCGCGCAAATCCGGTGAGAAAGTTTTTTGTGGAGGGGTAGGGGTGGGTAAGGAATCTGACACGCCAGACCCCTTTTGCCCCCCGCCCCCAACCAAAAATTCCTGGCGACGCTACTGCTAGTTACGAACTCTAACTCTGTATTGTGTTCACGCAGTCTACCTGTGGACGAGTCACCACAATAACCCGAACGTTACTTACTTTACGTTACGTTCTCAATTACTTAATATATAATTCTTACGCGATCCAAATGTAATTAATTAATTAGAATGTTGGTATTTTTCGAACGTATGAATTCAAAATGCAACAATTATCAAATGTAGCGACACCTAGCGAAAGACAGTACAACATATTATTAGTTTTTATTTGTGGCAAACCACATATGGAGCGCAACCGTCTCCACGGCTAGTCACCAGTTCGCCCTGCCCTATATTCGCCTCGAGGCGGTAAAGAGTCCAAAGTTTTGGATTACTCCAGGCCGCAACCGCCGACGCGATTGGAGGACTACTTGATAACTGTCGCCAAGCGCGCGACAAACTTGCAGTATGAGTGGTTGACTGGAAAATTCCATCAGAACTCTTTGGCAGTTATCTTGTTTTTCGGAGTTGGGTGACCAGCCAGACGTCCAACCCTGCGGTAGCAGAGATAAATACAATGTAAAAGCCTCGGTGCCCCTGTTCCTGAATCCTGGTTACGCCACTTAAATGCAACCACCTCTTATGAGCATATTACTTATTGGTACCTACGATTTAGGTTTAATTAAATGTTTGCACGGATGGTTAGAAAGAAGAATAAAATGCAGAAGAATAGTGCATAGGTCGAGCTCATCATTTTAACTTTCATATACCCTGATATATAGCCTATTATTAAAAAAACATATACGCTATGTTTGAAGCTTATCAATAGACCTACATACTTTATCCGACCAAAGTACCATAATTGAAATAGCTCTATCTATTCAAATATGATCAGATTTTCAAAATTTTGGAATTGACTTGTCCCAAGTAGCCTACATTTCCCTACATCTTTGCCACTCACGGAAACTAGGAAACCAAACAAATATATTAGCTGCAAAACTTTAAACAATGATTAGGAAGAGGAACAAGATTGCAGGAGAATGGCACATGGCTCATCATTTTAGCTTTCCTAGAGCCAGAACAATAGCAATTTGAAAAATCCAATATTAGGCGTACGTAAAAATACGCACGGTACTCAGGGACTTTTCTAAACAATTCTCTGGTCTTCGGGGACTTTTCCGTTTGGGGTCTCTGGTAGTTAAAGAGTGAGAGCATTGCCACTGGTAAAATTCATAAAAAACTGAAAAGTCTGTAAGATTCCGCTGTAAGGGATTTGGAAAGCGCTTACTATAGAGAAATTATTACATTATTTGGAGATTGACCACCATCGCCTGACTTCTAGACACCTAGAATACACTACCATGATGACATTTTGGATAATATGACTTCCCTGACTGACCCTTGCGTTCTGACCATGGTTATTTCAAATTTAGACTGAGTGCCTAAGAATAGGCATGCGGTACAACTACAAAAGCGCCACATAAATTCACGACATTTTACTTACTTACAGCTTTTATTTGCATGCGAAGCCTGTACAAATTGTTATGAAAACAATCAACAGCCATTCTATATCCAGTAAAGTCAGTCTCATGAGACGAAAAAGGTTCAATAAGATCTTACTAGTCTCTTATAGTTTCTTTTAAAGCTGTACCTGGTAACTGTGAAATTTCATTAGAAAAGCAATCTTAAAGTGTAGATCATTGAATCTGGTTATAAATACCCGAGATAGAAGTGAGAAGAATCTTGACACATTGTCATCGTCTTCGTCGTCATACTCCTCCGTCAAATCGACGCTGAACGATGACATGAACCATCTGTTTCCACGAAGTCCTCTCTTCCTCTCTTGTGCTTTCCTAGTCCTACAGACTTTTGGAGTGGTTGTCTCGGTCCATTCTGTGATGTTTTTCATCCACGTTGTTCATATCCTGACTTGTTTGCCTTCCACCATCTCTAGCATGATTGTCTTCTCCGGTGTATCGTCTTGCCAAACTATGTGACCAAAGTGATGTAGCTTCCTCTGCTTTACCGCCGCCAGTAGACTTAATTTTGTTTTGGTCTGTTTCATTTCCTGTACGTTTGTTACTCGGTCTGTCGGAGCAGGACAACTGGGTCCCGCCGCTTGGGCCCCGCATTTCGTAACGGGATATTTGGGTCCCGGGTCAAAAGGGCACTGTACATGTTGGGCCCGCCCCATCGAACTGCACTTATTACTCACTGGGGGTTCGTTGTACAGGCCCTCCGAGAGGGGGGGCAGGGGGGCAACTGCACAGGGGCCCGGCGGTCTGGAGGGGGCCCGGGCCGATGATGAATATGTATAATTAACAATAAAATGAATAATAACACTAAAGAACGGTTAAAAATGTCAGTTCAGCAGAGGGGCCCGGCGAGCACAAGGGGGCCCGGAACACAGTGCAAAATAAACGGCAGACGACGAGCAAAAAAAAAAAAAGGTCGTCAAGAAAAAATTATGACTTGTCAAGGGCCCGTCGGCCATTCTGTGCACAGGGGCCCGGAATTTCTCTCGGAGGGCCTGTCGTTGTATAACTTCGGGCAGTCTTTTTAAAGTCCTGTCATCGGCTGCAAATCGAGTACAAATTCATGATGAAAAGTGATATTTTTAAAAACTCAAATACATAGACACGATTCACTCTGTCTCTATGGTGCGGGGCCGAAATATCCAATACCCATTTGACCAGGGTCCCAAATGCCCCGTTACCGAAATGCGGGACCCTTTTGTACGGGGCCCAATCGGCGGGACTCAGTTGTTGCGTACCGCTGCCGGTATACCGGATTCCCAGCACTTTTCCCAAGCATTTCATTTCAAAGACATCAATTGGTTTTTCTTCAGATTTACGGATAATCCGAGCCTCGCAACCATACGTAGCTACTGGCCAAACCAAAGCTTGTAGTAACCTGTTTGTATATCGATGATTTTGTTTTCCCAGATTTTATTACATTTAGTTAACACTGTTAGTCCAACAGTCAGTCTATATCGTATTTCTGACTCACATACTGCAATGTTGTCGGTTAATAACTGCCCATATCCTTTGCTTTGATTATATTGAAATTCGGTTTCAAATCGCTTGTTAATTTCTTAACTGCCTGGAACAAATTTCTAGTATAATCCATTTTAAAGCTTTGCTTTCATCTCTTCGCATACCTCGTTAATTTGGAGATCCTTGTCAATTCTAACAAAAACGAAAACGGTTCAATTAGCTCTTACTAGTCTCTTATAGTTTCTTTAAAAGCTGTACACTTCTCTTATTTTTTTAAATCTTACGGAATTAGTGTGCTATTTTGTTCTTTTCTCTTCCACTAATTAAAGAGTTGTAGTTTGTTATCCATCCGGTTTTCTTTTGTTTTTTCTTTGTGCCAACTGTGTCCATTGCTTCTTTCCACATGGTAGATTTATCGTTATCGACATGTCCAACGAACGACAGCGTTTCATCGAAAAGTACTCCAAGCAGGCGCACCTCGGTCGATGGTCGAATATCGGCTTCTTCAAGGTGAAGCTCGGTGCGAGCGACCAGAGGTTTCCTCCTCGGAGTACTACACCAGATCAGCTCGGTCTTCTTAGGGTTCAGGGCCAGTCGAGCAAACTAAAGACGTATTTACGTATTTACGCCGACGACGGTCAGGTGTATTCCTCCTGCCTTCCGTCGGAGACCGAGCGTCTTCTGTCGTGCGTCCGTGAATGCATCACTCGGATAGAGCGCTGGGCCACGGCTAACCGGCTCGCCCTAAACCCGAGCAAGACGGAGCTCATCTGGTTCAGCACTCCAAGGAGGAAGCATCTGATCGATCGTTCGGATCTTTCTCTGGACGAGGCTAACATCTAGCCATCGACAGAGGTGCGCTTACTCGGAGTGCTCTTCGACGAAACGCTGACGTTTGCTGGTCAAGTTGCCAATGTGACCCGTTCGTGCTTCCGACAACTTCGAATGATCAGAGAGGTTCGTCGGTATATCTCAACGGCAGCCGCGATACAACTGGTTCAAGCCCTCGTCCTTTCACGCGTCGACTATTGTAACGGGATCCTGCTCGGTCTTCCCGATCGTCAGCTCGCTCGCCTCCAGTCGATCATCAACGCTTCAGCCCGGCTGATATTTCGGATCCGGTGGCATGACCACGTGACCTCGCTACTCAGAGACAAGCTACACTGGTTACGCATCCCGGAGCGCATTGCATTCAAGCGTTGCTGGCTGACGTTCCGGGCACTAAACGATCCCTCTTGTCCGGAATACTTAGCGACCTTGATTCGGAGGACGACTACGAACGCCCGACGGCTCCATCTGCGCTCCAGCAGCCGAGCTCACCTGTACGTTCCACCTCCGTCGAAGACACTCAACTTCGGCGAACGTTCTTTTTCCCGAGGAAACCCTCTCCTATGGAATTCGTTACCGGCTTCAGTGTCGGCGGCCACTTCATTAGAGGACTTTGCGACCAAATTAAAGACTCACCTATTTAACATCTCGTTCCCATGTTTTTTGTAAAGCGCCTTTGACTTTGGCCCTCGCTATGCTACGGCGCTATATAAATTGTCATGAACAATAACAATAACAATAACAATTTACTTAATATCTCATTTCCACGTTCCTTGTAAAGCACCCTTGACTAACCCCAGTGGCGTAGCGAGGGGCAGAGGGGGTGAAGCGCCCCAGGCGGCACTTGCCCTAGGTGCGGCATTTTCGAGATTTCCTAAAATAATTTATAATTATTAGAGGGTTTTTTGCTTGTCAGACTTTTTTAGAGACTCGATAACTTTTTTTATTTTTCCTGCTTGTCAGACTTTTTATGAGACTTGATAACGTTGTTTGTTTGCTTGTCAGACTTTTTTAGAGACTTGATAACGTTGTTTTTTTGCTTATCAGACTTTTTAAGACTTGACTGGTAAGGTTTTTTCCAGGAAATTTGGAAGTTTTGGAGGCGGCACTATTTTTCTCGCCCCGGGCGGCACTTTGCCTCGCTACGCCACTGGTTAACCCAATCCATGAACAACTCTGGTATACTGGCAGTTTTACAATATGTTATCGACACAATAATCTCACTATACAGTCCTTTAGTTTTTAACAACCAGGAAGAAGTGCTTAAGTAAATACAGTGTAAGTCAAACACAATATAATTGTATACTAATAATTTTAACTAACATCAACTGCAAACTATCAATCAAGCTCCTTTTTGCCCGTCAAAGCAAACAGCAATCTGGTTATCTCCCTGCATCAGTCACAATAAAATTTTTTTACGAGGAAGTAGAGTTCGATTTCATAATGCAATGTTAAATTACATTGCGTGCATAGTAATTTGTTCTTAATTCGTTTTAGGCAATGTCCATCACAATCGGCGAGTAAATTTCTAGGCGCCTATAAACAAAATCATTTCCTCTGAGTTGGGAAAGGTTCTTTAACGACGTTCTGATTAGCATGGCCAGTGATCCCGGAGTGTTTGAGACCCGAGCTGGTCTCTAACAATTTCTCTCTCACATTTGAGGCGAATATTCAAGTAATATTCGCTTTATTTCATGAAATACAAAATCTTCTAAACAACTGGAGAGAAGCAGACCTGTTGAAGGGCCAAGTCAATCTTTGACGTGGAAAATGAAGCAGCAGCAATTTTAAATGAGTTTAAATAGACAGAGGTGCTGTTAATTATTAGGTCTACGCATTTTTACGTATTAAATCTGTGTTTAGTGTTCTTCTTAGCGTTAATAGCAAGTATTTCATTCAGATGATATGCAGTTACGGTAAGCCTATAATTCAAATTGACTATGAAACCAAATGCTAGGGAAAGCATGCACATTTGATATAATGAATATTTATTCTAGGCCCTATATGAACCTGGACAGTTATATAAAAATGCAGTATTCTAAAGTCGATGGAGTCGAATTGATTACGCTGAGCTCGATTGAACAATGTTACCCTATTGCTTTTATAGTGTCATAGAAAAGCACCGAAAACGAAAGAACACAGAGTTCAGGATACCGCAATAATCCATTGAGACAATAGTATGCTGAAACCATAAACGAAACGACCATAAACAAAAGGATTTTAGATGTGTACTGCGCAGTAGGCAGCCAACAAACGGTCGGCGGGTGCGCATCGCTCCCAGGGTGGCAAATATGAGCGGTACAAAGACCAACTGAAGAAGATCCTGCGAAATTCAAGTACAAGATCGCTTACACTGGCGTTACACTGTTGGGGTCAGTCTCATGGAGAGCTCCCGAATTGCTGATGCAATAAGAAAACGCCAGGAGCACAAAGAGCTCAACAATTCCTCATCAGTGTTTCTCACGAATAATTTTGTATGTTCTATTATGTAGCAAACAATTTTACTGCTAGGAGAGGTTTGTTTAGTCATCTGCAGACCACAGTGGCTCACGCCTGTCATCGTCGAAATCGACGGACTGCTTTTAGTTTTTAATTTATAATGCCATAAATGGAGCTATATTCATTTACATACAAATGCACTACTTAAATAAGGAAGTATTTTCAGAATTTTGTCGTTACATGGGCAATTTCCATCTAGGCCCTATTCTAGGGAGATCATCTATTTCGTGACCCATGTTGACGCGGAAGTGTTTATGAGCGCAAAACAGTTAAATCTGAGTGTCTTGTTAGCTTCCAGTGCTGAATTTTCTCATGAGCAAAGTAGATGGGATATCTGATAGATATCTGGCAAATTTACTACGATAAAGTTCCATTCTGCACAACAGCTATGAAAATATTTTCGCCAAGATTGGTTGTAGGCCTGATTCTACAGATGGAATATGTGTGCCTATTCGGACTAATAAAATTCACAGACGGTGAGAGCACCTTTCTTGCTTAAAAGTTTTAGTGAACTCAGTAATTTATTCTAACAAATAGTACGTTTTTCAAGCAATACAAAATGCTTTGGCTAGGGCTGCCACGCGAACGCCAAAAGCCCACCACATCACTACAGCCTTGAGATCGCTTCACTGAATCTTGAAATGTATCCATACTCTCATTCGACCAGCAGCCACGCCACTAAAATTCTCAGATCGGTAGATCTCATATACACTGTGCCGCGTCTATAGAATGATCTCCCATCAGAAATCCGAAAGGTGAATAGCCCGGTGTCTCTTCAGTCAATAAATCAGTCCTCATTGACCATCATTCCACAAGCTTTCCGTAAACAAATTAAACTATTAGGCCTATTTTCAAGAAATTTTATGGCAAAATTTTTACTATAGGCCTGCCTGCATTCTTTTCACTGTCAATCTTGTTACCATCCTCCATAAAAATACCTTGCTGCATCTGCCTACCTGGATCTACAACCTTGACCACCACGGGCTGGCTACGGATTACGAACCATGGATTTTACCCAGATTGAGCGCTCCTGAATAAGCTGGTGCACTGCGCCAAGTTTTCGGGCAGCGCTATGAACATTTCGTTACTTATATATTTCAGACAAATAAGAAACATAATTAGATTATAATTCGATAAATGTCAATATCATAATGGTCATCATCATCATTGACCAAGAATACTATAGTTAATCTATAGGCCTACAATTATGTTTCATTCAAGATTGTCCAGATTTATCAATATGCTTTCCTGTCTGTATCTTTGATCAGCAACAGTCTTAGCGTTCACAAGATACTGCAATACTTGGTAGGCCAGTTCTTCATAAAGATTAGTATGTGACTCAATTTGTTAGTTTGATATGTCTGAAAATTCCTCTTGAGTTTTTGTGATAGATAATTAACAATTATATTATGACGCTATACAAAATGTATTCTGTGTTAAACTAGCATTTCAAAATGCTCCATCTATAGGAGTTTTGTCAAATAACACTGGTCAACAAGGTTTTTGTTCCCTGTGCAATTTCTGGTGTTCCAGGTAGATTTTGTCATGCTGATTACAGGAATAATTTTGAAATTTTCCTACCACGTAAGTTTTTTGAGAAAAAGCTGATTATAAATTTTAAAATTATAAGAATTTTAACAACGTGGTTTTCGAGAGTTATCTGAGTTATGGGTATTCAGGTTAGGCAAGAATCTTATGTGACCACCATAACAGATGTAATATGCACTGCTGGCTCACTTAACTACATGGATTTTGAAAATTAGTATAATTAGGCATGTCCAGACATGCCCAGACGCGCCCAAACCTGTCTTCAAGACTACATGCCTAGCATGTATTGTTGCTATGGTTACGCAGTCCTATATAAATACCAAGCAGCACTAGGAAGCAGCTGCAGTCTTTCTATTTGATGAGATATAACTGTTTAGTTAAAGGATGTGAATTGAATTTATTAACTAATTTAATTAAAGTTTCTGAAATGTCACGTCGATGTCGCAATAGCAGTCACACGTTCTACTACATCTGTGGAGAGTTTACGTTGAAATCACAGAAGCGGAGTATGACAGCAATCATAAAGAAAGGATATGAGTTATACTTTGGATGCAAAATTGGCGACCAGGACAAAGTATGGGCACCTCATATATGTTGTTCATCTTGTGCTACCAGTCTGCGAGCTTGGCTTGCAGGTAAGCGTCCATCCATGCCATTCGCCATACCAATGATATGGAGGGAACGGAATAATCATGCAACGGATTGCTATTTCTGCATGACGAATGTTACAGGATTTTCTTCAAAGAATAGGAAGTCTATTGAGTATCCTAACCTTGCCTCGGCAATGAGACCAGTTCCACACGACGAGAGTCTTCCTGTTCCAAACCCCCCTCCCGAGTTTTGGACACTGGAGGACGAGGACGAGCATGCAGAGACAGATGAAATGCTGCAGATAGTTGATGATTCAGCTACGGAAGACCCAGAGTTTGAGCCATCGACATCCAGCATGTTGCCTGGACAGCCTTCAGGGATGTTGTTGCTAACTTTCTGGGCAACTACAAGGCGCCAAACTATGTTGAACAAGTTGGAAATCTGCTACAAGCTTACAAGGCAATGAAATGCAACATGTCACTGAAGATACACTTCCTTCATTCTCACTTGGACTTCTTCCCGGACAATCTCGGCGCCGTCAGTGATGAACATGGTGAAAGATTTCACAAATACATTGCCAGCATCGAGAAACGCTACCAGGGAAAGTGGAGTCCGTCTATGCTCGGAGACTACTGTTGGTCACTGATACGCGAAGCACAGGACAGTGACTACAAATGAAAATCTACAGCAAAACATTTCTAATTTTCTCATGTCTTGTCATTATTGCCTAGATCCTTCTGTAGGATTATGTTGCAGAATACGTTACAATACTAAATGCTAAATTGTCGATTTCTTAAAAACCTTACGTGATACAGAAATTCTAATTACATATTTGTGTTCAGCAAGTCAAAATCTATTAGTTTCACCAAAATTTGTAGAGGAAACAAAAACTTGCATAAAATTTGTTGACCAGTGTAATATATGAGTTATTATTATTATTATTATTATTATTATTATTATTATTATTATTATTATTATTATTATTATTATTATTCCAGGACAATTTATATAGCGCTGTACGCATGGCTTAAAATCCAAAATTAAAAGCGCTTTGACAACGCTGACATGTCAATGAAGGTGAGAAGGTGGCGATGTTAAAATCCACTGTGATGATGGAAAGAACTTTGCTGTCGTGAAGAAGTCCGATGCAGAGTCCTTTAGAAGCGGTCCTTCAAAGAAACTGCAGCCCCATTGACATGCCAACGAGGAACGGAAGATGGTGTAAGAGTCCGCAAGTTGGTAGTAGGAGTTTCTCCGTGCGGATATAACCATCGGTGAGTTCCTAAAGAAACGGTCTTCCGCAAGAAGATAGTTTTTTAAATTTAAATAATTTGGAAACTAAAGGGAGAAGCAGGAGAAGAGAAATATTCTCGGTTCAAGGCCTGCTTTCCCGGTGAACCAGTAAGCTTATACTAACTATGGACATGTTCCAATTGACTGAATACGATGTTTATAAATACAGAAAGCAAGTAGCAACCGGAAACAAATTTTAACATATGGTGCAAAGTGAGGGTGCAGCGTGCAAAGTGCGAATACATATACATATTTAAGCTAATTTTTCGCAGAATCAAGGTGACATATATTTTGAGATTAATGAACTTGAAATAGTTTCTTTAAATTTATAGAGGGATTTAATTTTCTTAGTTTCATTAGATAGAGAATTCCAAACTTTGGGGCCAGAGAATCTAACACATTTTTCATATATTGACGTATTTCTAGTATTAACAAAGAAGTTGTCAGTAGTACTTCGAGTATAATGCGAGTGGATATCAGAGCAGAGGTTAAAATATGTTTGAAAGTGGGCAGGAAGAAGCATATTCTTTATTTTAAACATGAAGGTAGCTACCTGAACAACCTGAATGTCGTGGATTTTTAATAGGTTTAGGTGTTTGAAAAGGGGATCAGTATGTGCGAGGAAGGGGAATGGGAAATAATCCTTATCACCTTTTTTGGAGGAGAAATAGATTATTTATGTTTGTGTTAGAGCAATTTCCCCATGACAGATTGCAATAGGTCAGATATGGTAATATGAGAGATTTGTATAGCAAGACTAGGTGAAGAGAGGGAAGTGATGATTTTATTCTGGCTAAAATTCCTATATTTTTTGTAATTTTTTAGAGATTTCAAGGATATGTTTGTCCCAATTTAGGTGCTGTTGTATTATTATACCGAGAAACTTAGTGTGGTCCGTACGAGTGATGCTAAGGTTTCCAGCTGTGATGGTATCGGGTATGTAGAATTGAGCTGATCGTTTTTGTGGAATAATATAAAATGAGTTTTACTTACATTGACAGAAAGTTTATTTTGCTGAAACCATTGGAGTACATTTGGTAATTCTCTAGATGCGACGTCTATGAGGACTTTGGGATCTTTATTTGAGATGTATAAGTTAGTATCGTCAGCATAAAGGATAAATTTATATTGATCTGATGATTCGTGAATATCATTTATATAGATTAAGAATAGGATGGGACCAGTATGGAGCCTTGGGGTACTCCACATGAAATGTCGAGAAGACCTGAGGACTTGTTTTCAATTTGAACATACTGTTTTCTGTGAGATAGATATGAGGAGAACCAGTTTAGAGCAGTTCCACGGACGTCATAGTGGCTAAGTTTATTTATGAGTATAGAATGGTCAAGAGTATCAAATGCCTTTGAAAGATCGATGAAAATGCCGAGAGTAAATAGGTTAGTATCCATGGCTGCAGATATTTTATCAATGAGTTCAGTTACGGCAAGAGAAGTATCGTGATTGTTACGGAACCCGAACTGGTTGTGGTTAGAGCTGGGTCGATTACGATTATTTTTTCCGATTACGATTACGATTATTTTCGATTATTTTTCACGATTACGATTTCGATTACGATTACGGTTTTTTAAATAATCGCGATTTCAATTTCGATTATTTCACAGTACCTTTAGAACTGGCTTTCCCGCCATATTTTACAGTATTCGGCAATCCTCTGTGTATCGATGCTCAGTTGGTCTTCAACAGGGATATTTCTACACCCCTAACACCCCCAACACCCCCAATTTGAGGTCGACACCCCCTAACATTTGGTGATGTGACAATGATATGCATACAGAATGCATATTTATTTATTTATTTATTGACAATTTATATAGCGCAGTACGCAAGGCTAAGGCCTACAACAAGAGCGCTTAACATAGTTCATATCCAATATTAAATAAATGTGTCTTCAAATTTCTAATGAAAAGTCCAGCTGAGACTGCTCCAGTCACATTGTCTGGAAGAGAGTTCCACAGGGCGGGATTCCCCCGCGCGAATGATCTTTCCCCAAACTTAGGGGTCTTGGACGGGGGAGGGACCAACAACTGCACTCTCCGACTGGACCTAAGAACCGATCTCCTCTCGATCACAGTCGATCTTCGTACAAGCACAGTTAGATAATCAGGACAGAGTGGATCGTGTAAAGCCCGAAACGTAAGCCAACAGCGCTTGTAGACAATGCGCTGTGGAACACGGAGCCAGTGGAGTCGATCTCTAAGGAGAGGAGTGATTAGCCCTGAACGGGTGTTCAGGGCTAATCCCCCAAACAGGCCCATTCAGAGGGGGGCTAGGATGGCCATTCGGCCCGGGCCTCCATCATTTTGGGGGCCTCCCTTTGTTTCCTTGTCGAGAATTCTGGGAGAGCTAGAAAGCTAGATAGCTACTACTAGAAGGGGCCTCAAAATTTGGTGATGACCTTTTTGCTTGTTGATAATTTTGGGATTTTGGGAAAGCTAGGAAGGTATTCTGCGGTCCTCAAAATTGGTGATTACCTTTTTTCGCTTGCAAAATTTTAATTGTTGGGAAGGCTAGGAGAGGCTTCGAAATTCCAACTGGCCTGGACCTCCTTCAGCCTCTGAAGAGGCCTGCCCCCAAATGGAGAAATAGACCCCACAACTTTATCCTCGGATGACTTTTTTGCTTGTCAGACTTTGTGTGAGTCTCTATAACGGTTTTTTGCTTGTCAGCCTTTTTCGGTAGAGACTTCCAAATTTCGACACTCCCAGATTTTCCCGACACCCCAAATTCCCAATCCTACAATCCTAGAAATAAACACCCCAGATTTTCCCGACACCCCACCCCAATTCACAATCCTAGAAATAACCCTGGTCTTCAATCTCCTTAAAGGATCGAGCCTGGGTGGCAAGACCGATATCGTCAGCGTATCCAAACTTTCTACTGATGGTACCAGGTAGGCCTAAGTCGTTTGTAGGCCTATAGGCCTACAAATTGAATAACGTGGGGGCTAGAACTGGACCCTATGGTAGACCGTTTCGTCGACGTCTCCAGGAGCTGACATCTCCCAAATGAACTCAGAACCGTCTGTCAGAGATGAGTAATTCCACAAGTTGACAGAACCAGGGTGGCAAGTTGAGCGAGAGTTTGTACATTACACCCACCTGACACACCGTATCGAAAGCTGCTGTCAAACCCAGAAAGTTGGTACCTGTCTTTAGACGCTGTTGAATCCATTTTCAATGAAAATCTTATAATCAACGGTAAATTGATCTTTCTTTGAATCGGAAATATTGTATAATATCACTTACGGGAATAATCGAAAAATAATCGCGATTTCGATTATTTTTTCGACGATTATCGATTATTTCGATTTATTTAATAATCGTGTCGATTACGATTACGATTTTTTCAAAAATCGCGATTTCGATTTCGATTTCGATTAATCGACCCACCCCTAGTTGTGGTATAGTAGGTCATGCTTAGCTAAGAAGTTATTGAGTCTGTTGCAGACTAGTTTTTCTAAGATTTTAGAGAGGGCAGGAAGCATGGAGATTGGTCTGTAATTATTTATTAGATGCGGATCGCCATTTTTAAATATGGGAACGACCTTAGCAACTTTCATGTCTGAGGGAAAAATGCCAGCTGAGAAGGATAAGTTAAATAAGGAAGATAGTATGCTAGCCAAATCAGGAATAATTGGTTTGATAATTTTCATAGGTATATTATCTAACCCATAGCTGGACTTAGATTTAAGGTTCCTAGTAACAGTGATAATTTCTTCCGGAGTTGTCGGATTGAGAAAAAGCTATTTGGATTAGTATGTCTGAGATAGGTTTGTGTATTTTGACCAGGCTGGGTGTGAATTTCTTTAGCTAAAGAGGGACCTATATTGGTAAAGAATTCATTGAATTTAGTAACAATGGTGTACGGGTCTGTAATGTTTTGGCCATCGTGTGTAAAGTATTCAGGTAGGTTTCTATTCTGATCTTGGTTGAGCAAGTTTTTTTAAAACTTTTCAGGTACATTTCATATCAAATTTAGCCTCCGTCAGTAAGTTTTGATAGTAATCTCTTTTGGCTTTTTGGAGGACAGCATTTAGGATATTTCTGTATTTTGTATATTGAAGTTTTGATTCCGATGTTTGAGATCTAGTAAATTTGATATAAAGTTTTTCTTTCTTAATACAAGCCCTAGCAATGCCAGGGGTGACCCAAGGCTTACGTGGGGTGTTCTTACTTCTACGATTAACTGGTTTTGGAGGAAAACAGATTTCAAAAATTTCAGTAAATTTACGAATAAAAAGTGCGTAAGCAAGGTCAGCATTTCTTGAGGCTGGATATATTATTCCGGGCCAGTCTACTAACTGGATCAGTGTTAGAAATTTGGCATTTGACGCTTTATCGTAAGACCTGTGTAGCGAAATTGAACACTTAGAGCCACATTTACGTGGTTTTGAAATTGGGAGATAAGTTTGGATTATAATAGGGAGGTGGTCTGAGATATCAGAATAAATAATTGCAGATTTAGATTCAGCTGTTAGTGAGTTGGTGAGAATATTGTCAATGAGAGTTGCTGAGAATTCAGTAATTCTGGTCGGATTGCAAATCATGGGAAAGAAAGTTTGCGAGAATAAGCAATTTATATAATCAGTTGTGGGCTGATGATCATCATGTTTAAGTAGATCGATGTTTAAATCTCCGGCAATATAGCTTAATTTTTTTTCTTTATTAATCTTTGGTAGTACGGTTTCTAAATAATCGATAAAAGGATTAATTTGGTTTCCAGGAGGGCGATATATACAACCAATAATTAATCCATGATCAGGCAATTCCAAGAATAAGGTTTCCGCAATCATGGGGTTAGCACATTCGAGATCTTGACGTCGTTTACTGGTGAAGTCGAGATTAGTACATAGACCAACGCCTCCGCCTTTTCCATACTGTCTAGATTTGAAGGTGCTGTTGTATCCATGTAGATTAAAATTCGACTCATTACTAACGTTTGTCCAACTTTCTGTTATAGCAATAACAGAAGGTCTCACTTTAAGATCTTCCAGGATATCGCACAAGCTATCAAAGTTTTTCTGAATACTTCTACAGTTAAGATGAAGTAAGGAGAATTTAATTTTTTCTACATCATTATTTGGGGAGCATAGAAGTGGATTTAGTTCGGTAGTTTTGACGTAGGGTGTATTTAGTGACATTCTTAAGTTTAAGAAGTTTATATCCGGGTCAAGGTCGGCATCATTTAAGAGGTGTTTATTTTCGTTAAAAGCTATCGGAAGGAAGGTATTCGTCTCTGCGTGCATTCTTAAGTTAAACGCATTGACAGGTGAGATTGCATTTTCAATAGATCTAACTGTGCAAGGTGCAGGAGTGCTGTGGGCAGGCGCAATGCTGCTGTACATATTCGGGCGTCAACTAGACTATCAACCGTGGACCGGGCAATTGAAGCGAAGGTGGGGAACAAAAGGACGAGGTTACGTAGTTGTTAACTTGGGGTGTGTCAAGTGGCAAATTTTGCCGTCTCCGAGAGTTAGGCTTAAAGAAATTAAGCACAGTAAAGACAATTGAAGCGACCCCTAGAATAACAATTTGGATGAGCGAATACAGTAGAACCACACTGCCTACGCTATTTATCTATAGTGTACATGCATGACATTAACATAACAAAATTATAACAATTTAAGAGGAAATCCCTATACAACTTTCCACATGCATGTAATCAATACAATACATAACGCTCTTGGCCATGGACCGGGCAATTTAGGGAGAAATAATCGCTAGCCGATGAATTGCTAGTTTGAAGGGGTAATGAGTCAGGTGGCATTCGTATCGCTGCCAAAAGTTTGGGCCAACAGAATTATGCACCGAAGAAGAATCAATTTAAAGAGGTAAAACGGCGCTGAAGGAGCGTGTACAGTTGAGCTATGTTGACCATTTGTAGTGAACATATGAGACTCTAACGTAATAATGAAACAGTATTAAAAGAAAAACCATGTACATCTAATCACATGCACGAAATTGATATACACTGTAAACACCATTGATCAAAGAGGCATAGGCATGTCACACCCCAAGCAAAAGCAACTAATTGTAGTCAAGGATCCAAAAAATGATTTTAAAATACTTAACATCATTATGCACACTCAAGGGTAACAAAACCCAACGTGGAAATATGTAGGGCAGAGCAAGTGGAGAAAATTCATAATGAGTTAAGTATAGAGCTCGTCTTAGTAATTTGGAATGGTTTTTCAGTTTCTTCAGGAGTAAGTTTTGCATACACGATACCTCCGAATGTCCAGGTGCTAAATAGCTTCTTCATTTTCACCAGGTTTCGACATTGGGCGTAGACCTTGGCATTATCAGGGGTGAGGTTTTCATTAATGTAGATTCGTGGAGTGTCAGGACTAGACGAACGTAGGTTTTTTCTTAGTCCATATATTTTGTTCCGAATATTTGTCGAGCGGAATTTGACGATCATTGGCGGTGGAGTGATGCCATTTGCATTTGTTTTTCGGCGGATTCTTTTGATTGATTCAATGTCGTCATTTACCAAGTTTATGCCGAGTTTGTTATGACAGATTGAAATGATCTGGTCTACAGAGTCGTTTTCAGGTTTGGGTATGCATTCTCCCGAGGATGCAACGTCCGCATAAGTGGCGGGGACTCCCTGGAAAATCAGGGAGTCAAGTCGATTGTTGATTTCAAGGACCTCAGTACGCTGAGATAGGTTAGAGCTCGATTTCTCGGTCAGCTCTAATCTTTGTTTGAGTGACGTGTTCTCCTTCTTGGATTGGTCCAGGAGTCGTTTGAGTTCACAGTTCTCCCGTGTAAGTTGGTCGACTTTCTGAGCCACCGGGTTAATGAACTTCTCAGTTGATTCGGAGACGACTTTTTCGATAGAGGTATTAGTAAACGAAACTTTCGAGGTAATCTTATCACCGAATAGCTCTTCGAAACGTTCGTTTAGCGAGTCGATGATTCTTTGAAAAAGGGGCGTAAATACCACGTCGTCCATAACGAAGTTAAGTACGTCCTCTACTTTAATCGACTTTTTACTCATATTAAATGGATAAAGATATAATAATTTGATAATTCCAAGTAACTCCAAGATTAAGCGACACTGGCAGAAACTACTAAGACTTCTATTTCGATCATAATCATGTTTAAACGAAGAAACCGAAGTAAATAACGATTTAGTGCCGGTCTACTTGATGTAACGTGTCTACTCAGACGCCATGTTTTTCGTGTTCGTCGTCATAATCGGCAAATCCGACGAAGATGAAAGATCCGGGGACGTCCAGAACGACAGCCAACCGCAAATCCGCCAAATTTTCACGCGGCAGCCAATACGGCTGATTTTGGCGCACACCCGACGGACGGCGACTGACTTGAACTTCCAGGACGACGTGGAAAGGTAGAGGACAGCACGAGACACGTCGGAACCGAAGAGCGGAACGCCGTCCTCGCGAAGATGAAGGCTCGAGCGAAGTCCGGTACGACCGTCGATCATCGCATGGCGCTATAACAATAGCCAGCATGGCGACGTCCTGCACAGGCGGTGAGACCGACTCGAGGCTTCCAAATCGACGCGAAACAGTTGAGGACGGCTAAAACTCCTCAGAAAACCGACGGAGTGGAGGAAATCCTCATTTCCGTCGCAAAATTCGCACACGGAGCGTCAGAAATGAGAGTTAAGTATATAATAGCAATAATCAATATTATTATTATTATTATTATTATTATTATTATTATTATTATTATTATTATTATTATTATTATTCCAGGACAATTTATATAGCGCTGTACGCATGGCTTAAAATCCAAAATCAAAAGCGCTTTGACAACGCTGACATGTCAATGAAGGTGGTTTTCTGAGGAGTTTGCTGTTCCTTCAGAAACCGACGTCATTTCGATTGTGAGGTCATTACCTTGCAAACAATGTCAAGCGGATCCACTGCCTACGTGGCTCCTCAAAGAGTCTATCGAGACGCTCGCTCCGTTCTCACGGCTCTTCTGTCGACGTCTTTGAGTAGCGGTGAATTTCCATCGTCTTGGAAACATGCGTCGTATACCCGCACCTTAAGGGGCCAAGTCTGAATCAAGATGAAATAAGCAACTATCGGCCAGTCTCTAATCTTCCCGTCTTGTCAAAGCTGCTGGAGAGAGTGGTTAATAACCAACTTGTAAACTACTTGACGTCAAATGGTCTAATGCCTAAAGATCAGTCGGCCTATCGGAAGGGCCACTCTACGGAAACAGCGGTCTTGCGTATTTACAATGATATTGTTGATGCGATCGCTAATGGTCAGTTAGCCCTTCTTTGCCTCCTGGACCTCTCTGCAGCTTTTGATACAGTAGACCATGCCATTCTCGTTCGTCGCCTTGAACTTACCTACGGCTTAAATGGAGTTGCGCTATCCTGGATTCGAGACTACCTGACAGCTAGATCTCAATCGGTTTGCTGGAATGGTCGCACGTCCGACTCGCGCCGTGTTTTCAGTTGGGTGCCGCAAGGATCGGTACTAGGCCCACTACTGTTCGTCCTATATGTGGCAGATATAGGGCGAATCATCAAATCGTGTGGGCTTACTTCACACGCTTATGCCGATGACGTTCAGGTCTACTCCTCGTGTAATCCATCTGACGTCGAACGACTACGGTCCTCTATCACGGACTGTATTTCCTCGATTGAACAGTGGACGGATGAAAATCGGTTATCCCTGAATCCAGCAAAGACTGAGTTCCTCTGGTTAAGTACACCTAGAAGGAAACATCTCATACCACGAAATCCGTTTTCAATTGAAGATGTAGACATTGTTCCTTGCACTGAACTACGTCTTCTAGGCGTTCTTTTGGATGAGTCACTTTCGTTTGTCAGTCAGTTAAACAATGTGACTCGCACCTGTTACTATCAGTTACGCAGGATCCGGGAGATTCGCCGCTACCTGCCATTACCGGACGTGATTAAACTGGTTCGATCCCTCATTCTATCACGAGTGGATTATTGTAACAGTATCTTACTCGGACTTCCTGTCAGCCAGCTAAACCGTCTTCAGATGGTGCTAAATGTTTCAGCACGTCTGATCTTCGGCGCTAGGTGGAATGAGCATGTGACACCGCTATTGCGAGACAAACTTCACTGGCTCCGGATTCCGGAGCGTATAGTCTTTAAACGTTGCTGGTTTACATTTAGGACGTTAAATGACCCTTTCTGCCCCGAGTACTTAACGGCTCTGGTCTGTAAGCCCAAGTCGTCTGATCGGTGCTCGCAGCTTCGATCAAGCAGCCGTTCTCAATTAGTGGTTCCACCCCCGTCTACGACAGCAAAATTTGGAGATCGGCCTGTTTCGAGGGGCTACCCTTTGCTTTGGAACTCACTGCCGGCGGACGTGACTAGGGCGACATCTCCTGAACTGTTCACTAGGAACCTTAAAACATATTTATTTAACATCTCCTATTAGGGACACTTGTAAAGCGCTCTTGACTTTAGCCTTCGCTATGCGTATTGCGCTATATGAAATTGTCAGAATTAATAATAATAATAATAATAATAATAATAATAATAATAATAATAATACACATTAACATGCACTAGACCTATGTATACTTATTTTGCCATTTGACATGACATTATCAGCAGCAAGTAAACGCGATCTAAAGCTAATGACTGCTGTCCTCGCATTATTAATTACTTTATTGTTTTATTGAAGATTTTTGATCACATCTACTAATTAGCACATTATAACAATAAAGGATTGGAATGGAGGCGCAGTGGCGTATCTACGGGTGGGCAGGGGTAACCGCCCCCGGGCGCCGAAGGAGCGCCAAACTGATGACGAAAAAAATCATTTTTATACAATAATTTAAACGGGTAGCTATTGTATGCAATGCAACTTAATAATTATGCGAAATAGTTGTGGCAATTTTTTTGCTTGTCAGGACTTTTACGGAAGTTGAGGGCGCCATTGATACATCTTGCTCCCGGGCGCCGGATACCCTCACTGAGCCACTGTGGAGACGGGACCTGGAATGGAAGGGCAGCATCTGGGATTTGGGGCGGCACCTATAAAATCACTCCGGGCAGCAAATATCCTAAGGTTTGTAAATTCAAAGTAATAAAATAGGTCTACAGCTAATGACTAATGACTCGCTGCACTTGCTTAATGGCCATCGCTAAAAAGGAAAATTGCCATTAAATTTTGTGGACATAATTTATAGGCTGCAAGAGGACAAATATGCTTGCACTCGTATGAACTGAAGGAACACGAAAACAAGGAAAACCAAAGAGAAGATGGTCGGATTGGTCGGCTGACATAAATGAATGGACCGGTGTCAACCTTCAATGTGCAATACACATGGTTCAAGAAAGGAAAGGTCCATGAGCAAAACAGTGACAAACTTTTATCTCTGCTGCATGGCTTAGACGGTCTACGCGACTGATTATGATGATGGTGGTGATGATGATGATGACGATGATGACGACGACGACGAATGGCCACTGTTAGCCCTATAAATATTCCGGTTAAGGAAAAGCAAAGCAATATAATTTGACAATTATACAGTAATTGTGATGTGTACTTCATCATCATCATCATGTGTCATCTTCATATCTGAAGGTTGACGGTCATGAGTTGTTTCCACTTCGTTCTGTCTTCAGCAATCCTTTTTAGTCTTCCGTAGTTCTTTTCCTGTATGTGTTCCTTAACGTCGTCCAGCCAGTCTCTTCTAGGTCTTCCTCTGGCCCTGTTTCCCTCATATCTGCCCTCTAATA
>CM030834.1:2524614-2722114 GCA_018105865.1 Metaphire vulgaris
GCCTATTCAGTTGATCCGCAGTGACCTTCAATTTAATCATTCTCATCATCGTTTGCCGGGCACATGCTTTCATTAGGCTGTATGACCTAGACGGTCTGCGCGACTGATTATGAAGATGATGATGACGGTGATGATGATTGTGATGTGACTGTTCGTCGTAGGAGATGTCAACATACACATGGAGCGTAATGATGACGCAGACACGTGTCGTTTTACCGAGCTACTGGATGCGTATGGCTTGCGCTGTCATGTGACAACTCCAACGCACGACTGTAACGGTATAATTGACGTCGTCATCACCCGCGATGATTTCCCAGCGCCGCTGGTTCATGTCATTGACGTGGGTCTATCAGATCATCGTCTGCTGCGATGGCAAGTTGCGTTCATTCGGCCATCGCCAGTCTACTCGACAGCAACGCGACGTGCATGGTGTCAGCTTGACCCCGACGCGCTTCGACAATGTCTGCAGTCATCGGCGCTCTGCAACCCAGACGTGTGGGCGCCACTCGAAATTGACGACCTCGAGCAACTGTACGTTGAGCAGATTTCGCAAGTTCTGGATCGATTCATACCAACCCGGTCCGTTACCTGCCGTCGTCGTCCTTCAGACCCGTGGTTTGACCAGGACTGTCGAGCGATGAAACGTTCTACCCGTAGGCTTGAGCGCGCAGCTAGAAGGGCTGATCCGTCGATTGTTATGGCGTCAACAGCAGCTTGGCATGCCGCGCGGCGTGAATACAGAGAGCTGTGTAGTCGAAAACGTGAATCGTTCTGGATCAGGAAGGTTGACTCTGAACGCTCGTCACCGGCACAGCTGTGGCGCTCAATTGACGCTCTTCTTGGTCGCGGTATAACTCCTGCGTCTGATGCCATCGGAGCGAACGAGCTACATGCGTTTTTCAACGACAAAGTTGCTGCTGTCCAAGCAGAAACTGCTGGGGCCCAACCCCCGTCGTTCTCATCAGCGCCATCCACTTGTCGTTTTGAGCAGTTTAAGACACTCACCGTTGACGACGTCACTAAAATAGTTCGCGCACTGCCAGACAAGCAGTGCTCAATGGATCCGATACCAACGCGGCTACTGAAGGAAAATGTCGACGTTCTAGCGCCGTTTTTGGCTGACCTATTCAACAAGTCGCTCACCTCTGGATTGGTTCCGAGCGCTTTCAAAGCTGCCTCCATAACACCATTGCTAAAGAAGGCAAATCTTGATTCAGCTGATGCGAAGTCATATCGACCAATCTCCAATCTGTCGGTATTGTCAAAGCTGCTTGAACGACTAGTAGCGAAACAGCTGATTGAATATCTGTCATCATCAGGGCTACTGCCAACATTGCAATCTGCATACCGTCAACATCACTCCGCGGAGACAGCTGTCCTCAAGGTACTATCGGACATTCTGCTTGCTGTCGACACAGGTAATCTCGCTCTGCTGACGATGCTCGACCTGTCAGCTGCATTTGACACTGTTGATCACGCAATTCTGCTGCGACGCATGCAGACGACCTATGGGATTGATGACACTGTTTTGTGCTGGTTTTCATCGTACCTCAAGGACCGCACTCAATATGTACGATGCAGCTCCTCCAAGTCTTCCTCAACGCTGACTGTATGTGGAGTTCCACAGGGATCGGTCCTCGGGCCGATCCTTTTTCTGTTATATACTGTAGAATTGCAGGGGCTGATCCAGAGACGCCAACTTCAACCACACTTGTATGCTGATGATACGCAAATCTATGGCACCTGTAAGCCGTCAGAGACTGCCCAGCTACAAAGCGATATATCTGAATGTGTTGACGACGTCGGTGCATGGATGCAATCCAACAGGTTAAAACTCAACTCAGCAAAGACTGAGGCATTGTGGTGCTCGTCTGCCCGGCGCCAGCACCAGATTCCTGTGACTGGAATACGCGTTGGCAGGGAGGTCGTCATGCCGTCCGCTTTTGTCCGTGACCTAGGCATCTACATTGACGCCGACCTGTCGATGCGGTCTCACGTCACGAGAACTGTGTCGAGTTGCTTCGCAGTCCTAAGGCAACTACGCAGCATACGTAGGTCCCTCACACCATCGGTGATGCAATCACTCGTTGTTGCATTGGTGCTCAGTCGGCTAGACTACGGCAACTCGACGCTTGCTGGCGTCTCCGGGCACTTGATTGCAAAACTGCAGTCAGTCCTAAACGCAGCTGCCCGTTTGATTTTTGCAGCTCGGAAATACGATCACGTGACCCCTCTTCTACGCGAGTTACACTGGCTTCGTTTTCCGGAGAGGATAGATTTCAAACTCGCTATGTTGGCATTTAAATGTCTCCATGGATTGGCGCCGTCGTACCTGGCAAACGCTTTCGGCCGCGTGTCTGACGTCAAAACTCGATGCCACCTGCGCTCGGCGTCCACGACTGACGTTCTCGTGCCTCGAGTACGGCGCTCAACGATCGGTGGCCGTGCTTTTCCGGTCGCTGCTGCTCGCGTCTGGAATGGACTTCCGCCTCACGTGAGGTCATCAACGACGCTGGAGACATTCAAGAAGCGCCTCAAAACCGAGCTATTTATTAGATGCTATGATGTAGTGTGACCACCTCTCTGTACAATTCATTACTGTTTAATATTGTTATTGTTACGTGCCCTTGCAGTCGTTAGACATTATGTCACGATAATCTTGTCGTTGCATAATAATAATAATAATAATGTTGATAATGATAGTGTTGGAGGTGGTGATAATGATGATGATGATGATGATGATGATGATGATGATGATGATGATGATGATGATGATGAAAGGCCATTGCTAGTCTTATAATTATTCCGGTTAATTGAAAACAATATCATCTGACAATTATAATTAATTATGATGTGTACATAATGTGTGCATGTGTACATAGGTAAAGACAGAACATTTTCGATTGAGAGCTAGTGTGAAATCGTCAGAAATAGATCAGTCGGCGAATTGGTTTGATGAGAGGTTTTTCCAATGTTATAAAAATTAATATCGTCTACATATAAAAACGAACGAACGGTCAGGCGGGGCAACCCGCTCCTGTGGAACTCTCTGCCAGACTGTGTGACTAATTCTGACTAGGTTGAGACTTTCAGAACGAACCTAAAAACACACTTATTTAACATCGCATATAAGTGACACATGTCAAAGCGCTCTTGTTTTTAGCCTAAGCTATGCTTACTGCGCTATAGAAGTTGTCTGATAATAATAATAATAATAATAATAATAATAATAATAATAATAATAATAATAATAAAAAAGGTCATCATCATCGTATGTCGGGCTCACAGTTTCATTGGACTGTTGGTTCATTGCCATCTAATCATCAATCAATAATTTTGTGCTTGTTTAGGTTGCGGACACAGTGAATTTTGTATCTCAAAGAGCTGCGTTTGACAATTATCGGAACAAGAAGATGACAACTAAGGCTAAAGAATTTGAAACGAGAGCAAGAACTGTCTTCATTTACAGTTAGTTCAGTATCCACATTTTTTAAACTTCTGTTCTAGGCTACAGATGCAAATAATGCCACGTCGAGAAGCTGAAAACGTTTGCTAGGTTCAATACTAAAACCTATTTTCTCTACTATAAAGAGTCTGCTTAGAGTATTTTCTTGATGATGCTTGGAATAAGAACAATTAAAGAAAAGTAATTGGGTGCAAGTTTATTTTCAGTCCTTCGCCACACTTTTATTATTATTATTATTATTATTATTATTATTATTATTACTAGAACTACTACTACTACTACTACTACTACTACTACTACTACTACTACTACTACTACTACTACTACTACTACTACTACTACTACTACTACTACTACTACTGCTACTACTACTACTACTACTACTACTACTGCTACTACTATTGCTACTACTATTACTAAAGCTGCTGTTATTGCTACTTTTGTTGTTGCTGCTGACGTTGTTGCTTTAGTTGACTGAATGTTTTTTTAATCAAGCGTAACATTGGCTTTATGAACTTTTTGAATCGACAATGAAACTCTATTTCAAATTCTATTTCAGCAGTGGTCGTCTGCGTCTGTTTGAATGATCGAATTTCCTATGGAGCGCTCATTCAAGGACCCAGGAATGCAACGGTTGTCGAAGGTCAACGTGTGACATTGGCCTGTGAGACTAACCTAAAGGAACCAGTCCAATGGCATTTCGGCAATAAAAAAATCTTTTACGAAGGCAACATATCACTGTATTATAAGCATAACTTTACAGTTAATCCTACCACCGCCATTAATGGCCAATACAATCTGGAAATATCAAAGGCAAGTGAATGGTATAATGGCATTTACAAGTGCACTGATGACGATGGACATGGTGAGGAGCGTTCTGCTTGGCTGAATGTCACAGGTTTGTCGTCTGCTATTAATCTAGAGAAACCAGAAATGATCCAATATTATTGTATAATCATTTGCAATTCTGACGAAATGGAAGCAATATTATAATTTATGGAAATATTCTCACTGTCTTAATTTTTTCGTAGCGTTTAAAATTTAATATAGGCAAAGTCGAATGCAATTAAATATAAATTTACTTAAGCGACAAATCTTAAATAAGGATGTAATTGATACAAGCATCTAATTCAGAGAATCCGCAAACTCTGGGCCTTAGGTCAAATGTGACCCGCGAAGGCCTTCTTGCTGGCCAGTGTCCTACCAATTTTTACAGCACAAGATTGCGAAATGTTATCGTATGTGCGTTGTGTGTTTTAACTTTTCTTACACATGTGCAGTTGTGCACACATGGAGGCAAACACACGAACGCCGGAAAAGCTGCTTGATTGGCTGAGAGCGTGAATGAATTAGATGAGTTATTGGAGGCAGGTATGGCTAAGGACCCCAGGTTAATCAATCGACAGTACTGTTAGCTATCGAATGACCTGCGCTGTGGCATGACCGTTGCTCCACCAAACAGTGCTAACTTGCAGTGATGAAAATTTCTGAATGCAATCACAGATGAATGTGAGGGAGCCTGGGGAAGTGGGGAAAATGTTTTTCTCAGTTTCCATGCTCGCAGAGTGCAAAGTTCTTGCAGAAATGTACCTCCTTTTCCTACAACCAGCCACTCTATGAGACATTCTTCAGTTTACAAAAATGGCTTCCGTAAGCATGAAAGAAACGCAGTATATGCGGGTCGTTATGTTCGAGTGTTTTGTCGAATCTGATAAAAATTCGCAATCAAAACTTCAGTTTTGCCACTAGTAGGCATTGGCGTAATCCTGGCATCGACATCATAGGGAATAAAAAAAATTTCACCATAAGCACACAACATTGGGAGATAACTGAAACTCTATCCCCCTACTAACTAAATATTGGGAGACCGTCCCCTGCCGTCCCCCGTGGTTTACGCCCCTGCTAGTAGGGGATTTATCTTTGGGGCGGTAACGTCGACTAAATCCTCCTAATTAAAACTGCAATCCATAAACTGCCTCACATAGTTTATTCTTGGAGGCTAACGGCTGTACGTTCCTCCTCCGGCCAGGACTCCGAAGTTTGGCGAGCGTTCTATGACTCGCGGTAACCCACGTCTGTGGAACGCGCTCCCTGATGCGCTGGTCGGGATTACTTCACCTGAAACGTTTGCTAAAGAGCTGAAAACGTATTTGTTCACCATATCGTATAGTTGACTGTTTGACTGTACAGCGCTTTTGGTTTTGGCCGATGGCCATGTTACGGCGCTTCAAAAATCGTCGAATAATAATAATAATAATAACTACAAGCGAATTATATCATTATTATTTGCTGTATGCACAATTTAATAATAATAATAATAATAATAATAATAATAATAATAATAATAATAATAATAACTAGCCCCTGACCGAATCGCCCGACACGCCTTCCTCAACGATATTTTATGTCGTTCACTGATAAAGGCCAGTTTTCCGTCGTCAAAGCCTCAAAGGAACCTTCTGGACAGGCAAACGCGTTATTTGGGACGTTGCAATCGCATACACTTTCGCTGCTTCCTACTGTAATTATACAGCATCAACCGCAGGTGCTGCAGCCGAACGTGCAGCTGAGAGGAAAGGGGACAAATACCATCAACTGTCTTCCTCGTATCACTTTGTTCCTATGGCTTGGGAGACAATGGAGGTCTCCACTTTTAAAGGAAATCGTCAGTATCCTATCACGACAATCTGGAGATGAAAGACAGACATCCTTTCTCCTACAACGAATATCCGTGACACTCCAGAGATTTAACGCAATCGCCTTCCACGGAACTTTTACATAATAATAATAATAATAATAATAATAATAATAATAATAATAACAACAACAACAATAATAATAATAATATAATATAATATAATAATAATAATAATAATAATAATAATAATAATAATAATAATAATAATAATAATAATAATAATAATAATAATAATTTTTATTACTATAGCAATGATAATTACAAATTACACTGCAATTTTTCACAAGTTCTTAGAATTTCGTTGCTATGGCACGCAAAAAATGCAGAAAATCTTGGCCATTCATGAAGAAAGTTTGCGCATCGCTTGAAAACATCTCATTATTTATTATTTTTAGATCGCGGACCCACTAGTGCGTCCGGAAAATCTAATGAAAATATAGCGGTCACTGTAGTTGCTGCTGTGGTTCCAGCCTTATTGGCAGTGAAGATTGGCGTAGCATTTTTCACGGTCGGTTAGGATGCCGTTGGCCATAACACGGTAAGTCACACTGATAATTTATTATTCGTACTCTAAAGTTAAGAATAATGCAATTTGGAAGTATCAGTGCTAATATTCTGAAAACATCGATTTACAAATCCTTATCACAACGGAAGAAAGACCAGTTGGAAGAGATGTGTTTATTATACATGTAAGCTTAGATTTGGAAAGACTAAATTTGTTGAAAGATCTGGCAGCCAAGAAGAGAGAGTTCCAGATTGTTTGGTCCGGCAGCAGAAAAAAACTCTCTTACCAATTAAAATGTTTGTTCTGGGTACAAATAACAATGAATCAGCAAATTTGCTCGATGAAAATGCTTTGGGTAATATATCACAGATTTAAAATACTGAACTAGGCCAAACCGTAATGGTAGGATG
Source organism: Metaphire vulgaris (assembly GCA_018105865.1). Taxonomy (NCBI): domain Eukaryota; kingdom Metazoa; phylum Annelida; class Clitellata; order Crassiclitellata; family Megascolecidae; genus Metaphire; species Metaphire vulgaris. The sequence goes on from CM030834.1 coordinate 2,531,694, forward strand.
AAGGCGCTGCCAAAAGATCACGGGAAACTGCCAAATTACCGGAATAGACTAACCAAATGGTCTATTATAGTCCAAGAACATCAAAATACTGCTTTCATGACTAGCTAAAATATTCGTATCATCAGCAAATATTAAGTAATCAAAAAAGTAGAGATATTTGGGAGGTCATTAATAGGCCTAAATATAATAAGTAAGAGAGGTTCTAATATGGAACCTTGAGGTATCCCATATTTGATATCTTTATAATCAGATTTTAAGTTGCTTACCTCAGTGAATTGTTTACGATTAGTCAGGTAGTTGGAAAAACAAGTATAGGAAAACCCATTAAATCCATATTAAAATAATTTTTTAAACTAAAGTTCCATGGTCTATCACATCGAGCCTTGGTGAGATCTAGAAATATTCCTATTGTATGTTTTTTAGTTTCAAAGTTTGATGTTATCTTATCAATTTGATTCAATAAAGGCACATAGGTTGAGTTATTTGGTCTAAAGTCAAATTGAAATAAAGATAACATTTCATATTTATCCAAGTAATTAATCATTCTGTTAAACATTAATTTTTCGAAAATTTTAGAAAAAGTTAGGAGATTAGATATAGGTCAATAATTAGATGCCAGAGTTCTCGATCAAGATTTAAATATTAGAGTGATTTATTTTTATTTCTACAGGTAATATACCAGTTGCAAACGAGGAATTTACAATATCCGAGAAGATATCTCTGTGCTATTTTTATATTTAAATATCTCAGCAAACTCTTACCTCCATCTTATACTCAAGCTATTTTCTTGACAAAACCAATATATCTTATGTAAAATCACTTAGAAACATTAATAACTTCCATATCCCCTTAGCCTCATCAACAACTACTGTAGACTATTTACTATTAAATTCTCTGGCCCAAGAATTTGGAATAAACTACCTTCCTATATTAAGAATTATAGTAATCTTTTTTTATTTAAGTATAATGTTGAAAAAGTCCTTTTATTAAATCAAGTGTAATAACTTAACGAAATAACCAGTTTAACTTTAATTAATATAATGGATTCTACTTACATTTCTATTAATAAAATTAATGTATATCTAGCACATTAACTTCGACATCACTTTTATGTCTACCTTACACTCAACTTCACATAGGCCACCTACACTATAATCATTCATCTTAAGTCTTTTCTGCCATATAACTATTAATCTACAAATTGGGACAATGACCTTACCGGGTACTTATCCCTTGGGTTATCCCCACTTCTTAATATCGTGACTCAACCCCGATCAACTAATTGACTGATTACTTACTGGCTAAATTGATTGCTTAAATTAAACATATTTAGAACCGAACCTAACCCATCAAATTTGAAGCCCAACCAACCCATGCCTGCAATTGGGTTAAAATTTATACATTTGTTTAATTTACCGGTAGATTCTTTTCTAGTATAAGTTAGTTAAGTTTTTTTGCATCAATATGTATATTGAACTTATTTTTCTTTAGAACGTATATGAACTTATATGTTGAACTTATTTTTCTACTGGTCTTGCAATACTGTATATTCAGCAGAATTAATTGCAATGTTTTGGTTTATGTGGCCATAGCCTGAGGAATATATATTTTAAATTTTTTATTATATCTTTAATTTTAAAAGGTGTAGTTGGAAAAATTTGAAAGGAGTAATTTTTGGAATTATTAATTAAGGTTTCATTAAATGTTTTATTGCTAGTTGGTGGTTGAATTTGAGAAGCAATATTAGATTCTACATCTATGAAATATTTGTTGAATATTTCGGGTACTTTGTTTGTTTCACTTTGACTTTTAAGTAACATTTCAGTATTTTTATTTTCATTTTTCTTTAGGATATTATTAATTAATTTCCGTATTTTAGTATTAGAATCATTACAATTTTAGAATCTCTCTGAATAATAAAGTTTTTCGGCATTATTCTTTAGCAATTTAAATTTGTTATTAAATTTGTTAAATATATATTGTTTCACAAGTTGGATTTTTAAAAACTAATTTAAAAACAATTATTAATCTAACTCATTTTAAGAGAAATCTTTAACAATTTCTTGTACTACGTCAATTGTAAAATAGTATCAATTTATATGTCTTATTCAATGCCTTCTACTAGTTTATATTAATTACTTGCCTTACTTAGTCAACTTCATATAATATAGCTTATTAATCTATTAATAAACTCCTTCTTAACTTTATTACTTAATGTTCACTCTTGCTTTACTTGTACTTTCTTCATTCATCTTCCAGGATTACCACCTTGCGAGATCAATGATTCCTTAGGTAGTCCTTTTTCGCATACAGTAATTGCTCTTAACTTACTCTTTTGCCTTTTCTTTTTTAAAATTTTATTTATTTGCCACTTAGTATAAGTTAGCAATAAGTTTATTATTTTGCACCTTAAATGTACTTTGTATGTATTCTGTTAATGTTATATTCATGATGTGCATTTGTATGTGAAAAATTAATTAATTAATTTTAAAAAATAAAAAGTAATTAGTCTAAAGTTTCTATTTAGTTTTCATTGATTTAAAAAGGGCTGCTGTCATTCATGGTTTTTTGTACTTTTTCACAGATGTATTGGTACATATGGCAAAGGCTTTATTATAGTTCATAATATATATCTCCAAGAAAGTCGACTTGACTTCTTTTAGTGCACGGAGACATATAGGCATTCAGTACATTTGACCCTATTTAAGAAAAAATGGGACAGGGCGTAAGTATGCTCAGGCGTGTTGTCAACATGGCCCAGAGATAACCATGGGTGGGGTTGGATTGGATTGGGTTGGGTAAGATTTTTCCATATTTATGATGAGTTGAGTTCGGTTGGGTCAGAAAAGTCTTGATTTAAGAAATTGCCATGTATTGCGTTGGGTTGGGTCAAGTAACCCAATAATTATTGCCGGCATGGGTTGAGTTGGTTGGGTTTCAACTTTGATGGGTTAGGTTGGGTTCTAAAAATGGACCCGTGGCCATCTCTGTCATGGCCACACCGGTGTTTGCGCCCGTGCTTGATATACAAGTTTTGAAATATATCTGTTTAGTTCATTTAAGACCAGCATTATGCAACATAATCAGCTTATCAAGTTTTAAGAATTTGCATTGATAAGATTATTTCAATTTCTGTATCAATATGTTACAAAGTATCCTAGATTTTATTTGTCCATTTACTTGATATGTAGGCTTATTGTTCTAAAGTCTCCAAATTTAGTTGCATTTTCTCTTCTATTGCATGGCACCATTATTGTCCGAAGAAAGTCTTTTGGCCTCTTCCCGGTCCCAGTGGCGTCGCTAGGGTTGGTGTCACCCAGTGCGGTAAAATCGTGGTGTCACCCATTTCCTTCTCAAATACCGTGACAAGCAAAAAAGGTCATCCTTGTCCGTGACAAGCAAAGAAAAAAAAGGTCATTCTTGTTTGGTGTCACCCCTCTAGATGGTGTCACCCGGTGCGGTCCGCACCCCCGCACCCCCTCTCGACGCCACTGCCCGGTCCGATATATTTCTTGACATAGCTTCACTAATTATCTTGGTGCCCCTTCACGCAGATTCTTGAGCTTTTCTAAAGGCATATTGTCAATTCCTTCAGCATTTTTGTTCTATGATGATAAATGACGGTAAATAGATTACATATGAATTATTGGAAGACCGGCAACGCCTGAGATCCGCCATGTCTGCCTCACTGGCTGTTCCGAGGACGCGCCTCCGCACCGTAGCCTCCGTAGGGAGACCGCGCATTTCATGTGGCTGCCGCTAGGGCCTGGAACGGCCTACTTCATCCATCCTACTCTCCCCTTCACTTAGCATTTTCATATAGAGGCTAAAGATTTGGTTGCTCCGCACTAGTTGCCATTAGCGTCGCCACGGGGGGCAAATGGGGGCAACTGCCCCCTAACCTGCCCCAGACCACCTACCAGATTCGCGCAAATCCGGTGAGAAAGTTTTTTGTGGAGAGGGTAGGGTTGGGTAAGAAATCTGACACGCTGACCCCTTTTGGCCCCCCTCCCAACCAAAAATCCCTGGCGACGCTACTGCTAGTTACGAACTTTAACTCTGTATTGTGTTCACGCAGTCTACCTGTGGACGAGTCACCACAATAACCTGAACGTTACTTACTTACTTAATATATAAGTCTTACGTGATCCAAATGTAATCAATTATTTAGAATATTGGTATTATTCGAAAGTACGAATTCAAAATACAATAATTATAAAATGTAGCGACACCTAGCGAAAGACAGTACATTAGTTTTTATTTGTGGCAAGCCACATATGGAGCGCAGCCGTCTCCAAGGGTAGTCACCAGTTCGCCGGACTTCGCCCCAGGGACGTCATTTGGGGGGGCCAGGGGGGGCATTTGCCCCCCTGATTTTAGGGATAAAAAATTTTTTTGTGCCAATTTTTGTGTTATTTAGTTTTTGCACACCAAGTGGCTGGCTAAATTAAATTCAAATACACTGTGGAGAGAAGCTGGAAATGACACTGACAAGCAAAAAAAAAAGGTCGTCAACTTTTTCACCAACTACCAACTTGTCAGGTCGAAAGTGTTTTGCACCCCCCTGAAAAACAGTGAAATGACGTCCCTGCTTCGCCCTGCCCTATATTCGCCTCGAGGCGGTAAAAAGTCCAAAGTTTTGGATTACTCTAGGACGCAAACGCCGACGCAATAATTGGAGGACTCCTTGATAACTGTCGCCAAGCGCGCGACAAACTTGCAGTATGAGTGGTTGACTGGAAAATTCCATCATAACTCTTTGGCGGTTATCTTGTTTTTTGGAGTTGGGTGGCCAGCCAGACGTCCAACCCTGCGGTAGCAGAGATAAATACAATGTAAAAGCCTTTGTGTCCCTGTTCCTGAATCCTGGTTACGCCACTTAAATGCAACCACCACTTATGAGCATATCACTTATTGGGACCTACGATTTGGCTTTAATTAAATGTTTGCACGGATGGTTAGAAAGAGGAATAACATGCAGAAGAATAGTGCACAGGCCGAGCTCATCATTTTAGCTTTCATATACCCTGATATATAGCCTATTATTGAAATAAAAACATATACGCTATGCTCGAGGCTTATCGATAGTCCTACATACTTTATCCGACCAAAGTACCATAATTGAAATAGCTCTATCTATTCAAATATGATCAGATTTTCAAAATTTTGGAATTGACTTGTGCCAAATACATTTCCCTACATCTTGCCACTCACCGAAACTAGGAAACCACACAAATATTTTAGCTGCAAAAATTTAAACAATGATTAGGAAGAGGAACAAGATTGCAGGATAATGGCACATGGCTCATCATTTTAGCTTTCCTAGAGCCAGAACAATAGCAATTTGAAAAATCCAATATTAGGCCTATACGTAAAAATACGCACGGTACTCAGGGACTTTTCTAAACAATTCTCTGGTCTTCGGGGACTTTTCCGTTTGGGGGTCCCTGGTAGTTAAAGAGTGAGAGCATTGCCACTGGTAAAATTCATAAAAAAAACTGAAAAGTCTGTAAGATTCCGCTGTAAGGGATTTGGAAAGCGCTTACTATAGCGAAATTATTACATTATTTGGAGATTGACCACCATCGCCTGACTTCTAGACACCTAGAATACACTACCATGATGACATTTTGGATAATATGACTTCCCTGACTGACCCTTGCGTTCTGACCATGGTTATTTCCATAGATGTAAAAAACGTTGGAAAAATAATAAAAAACGTTAAAAAACGTAAAAAACGTTAGAGAAATAAAAAACGTAAAAAAACGTTGAATAAAAAACGTTAACGAAGTTTTCCTGTGCTACACCCACCCATGGGGAATCAAAAATTAATCATAGGCGACTCCTATCGGCCCCGTCGACCCAGGCCTGGGCACTTTTAAGCAGTGGCGGCTCCACCGGGGGGCCAGGGGGGCTTGTGCCCCCTATTGAGTGTCTGGCCCCCCAGTGGCCCCCCAGTTGGGACCCTATACTTAATGCTACATACATTAAAAAACAAATGGTTGGCCCCCATGATTAGAAGTTGCCACCTTAACGGCCCCCCACTTGCCAAATCCTAGAGCCGCCACTGCTTTTAAGTGCCCCGTGCAGGGGTACTTTTTAAGAAGTAAGAACTTTAAATTGTTTGCTCAAATTTTTAATTTGCAAAATTTTAGTTATGTTATTATTACAGTCGGCTTGGGCTACTGCCTCCTTAATATTGTTCTGAAATCAGTGGCGTAGCCAAAGGGGGGTTGGGGCTAAACCCCCTTGGATGGCCGACCAAATTTTTTGTATTGAGTATTATTATTCTGTGGGTGGAGGGACACTAAAATCGGGTATAAGGTAACCAGAAATGGAAAAAAATAGGCTGTCCAGTGTCCACATCGTATATCTCATATAACTAAGCGACGTTTTTTGCTTGTCAGGATTTCCCGAATTTCCGAAGTTGTGGAAAATGGTCGTTCAAACCAGCCTTTGGAAAATCTTGGCTACGCCACTCCCTGAAATAAAAGTGTTGCAAAATGCAAATGTTGAAAACAGGGCTACTTCACCGTGTGAATAAACACTTTACAGACGTGAGAGGCCTACCTTTAAAATTTTGTATTAAAAAGGCATTTTAAAGACATTTCCTTCTTTTTATAAATCACACTTGAAAATGCATTCTAGCTGGTTCAGTTAGTTAGGCATCTCGACCCTCAACGCCCCGCTGCCGCTCTCAAGTAGACCAGTAGTAGTAGTAGGAATTTGGAGCAGGTGACACTTTCAAATGAAAGCTGTAATTTGGGGGCTTTGTGTTCTAACAAAAGAGGCATTCCCTGGCCATGCCCTGGCTCATCCAGGTGTCTAATAATTGCCCATAAACGCGGACGTCTCAATAAACGCTCCTTGCCCTGAGGGAAAATAAGCCAAACAAAGACCCGTCAGCGGTAGTTATGTGCTTCAGAATGCAATGTAGATAATGAAACGGAAGTGTCAATAAATGTAACGCCAACAAGCAACAAGGAAGCTAATTTTTGTAGCTGGTTTAAGAAAATCTATGTTTTATTTTTGCCAACGTTTTTTATTTTAGAAAACGTTGGCAAAATAAAAAACGTTAAAAAACGAAGAAAACGTGGGGAAAATAAAAAACATAAAAAACGTTTATTACATCTATGGTTATTTCAAATTTAGACTGAGTGCCTAAGAATAGGCATGCGGTACAACTACAAAAGCGCCACATAAATTCACGACATTTTACTTACGGCTTTTATTTGCATGCGAAGCCTGTACAAATTGTTATGAAAACAATCAACAGCCATTCTATATCCAGTAAAGTCAGTCTCATGAGACGAAAAAGGTTCAATAAGATCTCACTAGTCTCTTATAGTTTCTTTTAAAGCTAAACGTGGTAACAGTGAAATTTCATTAGAAAAGCAATCTTAAAGTGTAGATCATTGAATCTGGTCATAAATACCCGAGATAGAAGTGAGAAGAATCTTGACACATTGTCATCGTCTTCGTCGTCATACTCCTCCGTCAAATCGACGCTGAACGATGACATGAACCATCTGTTTCCACGAAGTCCTCTCTTCCTCTCTTGTGCTTTCCTAGTCCTACAGACTTTTGGAGTGGTTGTCTCGGTCCATTCTGTGATGTTTTTCATCCACGTTGTTCATGTCCTGACTTGTTTGCCTTCCACCATCTCTAGCATGATTGCCTTCTCCGGTGTATCGTCTTGCCAAACTATGCGACCAAAGTGATGTAGCTTCCTCTACTTTACCGCCGCCAGTAGACTTAATTTTGTTTTGGTCTGTTTCATTTCCTGTACGTTTGTTACTCGGTCTGTCGGAGCAGGACAACTGGGTCCCGCCGCTTGGGCCCCGCATTTCGTAACGGGACATTTGGGTCCCGGGCCAAAAGGGCACTGTACATGTTGGGCCCGCCCCATCGAACTGCACTTGTTACTAACTGGGGGTTCGTTGTATGACTTCGGACAGTCTTCTTTAAGTCCTGTCATCGGCTACAAATTGAGTACAAATTTATTATGGAAAGTGATATTTTTAAAACTCAAATACATAGACACGATTCTCTCTGTCTCTATGGTGCGGGGCCGACATGTCCAAACCCATTTGAATCGGGTCCCAGATGTGCCGTTGCCGAAATGCGGGTCCCAATCGGCGGGACTCAGTTGTCGCCTACCGCTGTCTGTATACCGGATTCCCAGCACTGTTCCCAAGCATTTCATTTCAAAAACATCAATTGGCTTTTCTTCAGATTTACGGATAATCCGAGCCTCGCAGCCATATGTAGCTACTGGCCAAACCAAAGCTTGTAGTAACCTGCATTTGGTTTGTATATCGATGATTTTGTTTTCCCAGATTTATTACATTTAGTTAACACTGTTAGTCCAACAGTCAGTCTGTATCGTATTTCTGACTCACATACTGCAATGTTGTCGGTTAATAACTGGCCATATCCTTTGCTTTGATTATATTGAAATTCGGTTTCAAATCGTTTGTTAATTTCTTAACTGCCTGAAACAAATTTCTAGTATAATCCATTTTAAAGCTTTCCTTTCATCTCTTCGCACATCTCGATAATTTGGAGATCCTTGTCAATTCTAACAAAAACGAAAAAGGTTCAATTAGCTCTTACTAGTCTCTTATAGTTTCTTTGAAAGCTGTACACTTCTCTTAATTTTTTATATCTTACGGGATTAGTGTGCTTTACTGTTCTCTTCTCTTCCACTAATTAAAAAGTCATAGTTTGTTATTCATCCAGTTTTCTTTTGTTTTTTTCTTTGTGCCAACTGTGTCCATTGCTTCTTTCCACATAGTAGACTTAAGCTTCTTCCATAAACTTGCTATGTTCACATATTCATCGTTTCTGCCCTCCAGACACGAAAAGCAATTTCTTACTCTACACATGTAGCCTACTCAAATTCATTTTCTCGCCCAACCAATTCATCTACATTAACCGCCATTTTTTGAGACTGTTTGTTGGACTTCACAACCGTACTTTCAAGATTGCAACTAACAGCTGATGGTCTGTGTTGCAATTTGCTCTTGAATAGGTTTTGCATCCCCTTATACTTCCTGCCCAATTCTTGTCTACCAATATGTAGTCAATTTGATTTCTAGTGCGACCATCTGGCGAAATCCAAGTGTATCTTGTTTTCTTTGGGACATTGAACTTAGAGTTCATTATAACCAATTCATTCATCTGACAAAATTCAATTAAGCGTTGTCCAGCTTCATTCCTTTTACCAAGTCCATATTCTCCCACAACTTCGCTTTCCTTGAGTTCTCCCACTTTTGCATTGAAGTCCCCCACAATCACAAGTAATCCCTTTTGTTTCCATCTTTGTAATGTGGTTTCTAAAGTTTCGTAGAAAAGTTCCATTTCTGCTTCTTTTGAAATTGAGGTTGGCGCATAACTTTGTATGACCACGAGGTCCACCGGTTTAGCGCTTAGTCTAACCACTAAAATGCGCTCGTTTACTGGTTCAAAGTCAATGAATGCTTTTCGATGTTTCTTATGAATCCACATGCCCACTCCATGATGTGGTTTTCCTTCTTTCCCTGATAGAATCATCAGATGATCGTCTACTGAAGTGAATTCACCAATGTCAGTACTTTTTGTTTCCGAGATTCCGCATAAGTCTACTGATAGTCTTTCTAGCTCTTTCCCATTAATTGCAGTTTTCCCATTTGTTTCAACCCTCTTACGTTCCATGTGCCAATCTTCGTATTCCTCCGTAAATTCATATTTTCCCCATCCTTTGTTCTTCCAGTAGCTAGTTTTTCATCACTGCCCTGGTTGCTCGACAGTAGACGCGGTCCTTGGTGATCCGGGCGACGACCGGGACGGCATGTTCTATTCCAAGTTGCAATGTTCATGTAATTCATTGGGCGCTTAAATGGTAGTTGTTTTGGTAATAGGATCCCGAGCCTTTCTACCAGTCGCTTGCATTGGCCAGTCATTTGTCAGAATTCCTGTTAGACCTCTCCATCTGGCATACTGTACTTGTCCAAACACAGTACTCGTCCAATATCCGTCATATTTTCTTACAGTTGTTAGATTAATCAAACTTAGAAGGTTTCTAAATGTTAATTCAATCGCAAACTTCAAAATGAGATAAAGATTTATGCTGAAACATATTTGAACAGCTCAAGTAACAGATAATATCCACCGGTAGTAATCACTTTTTAACATGATCCTAGAATCATCGTTAGTCCTACACAGTCCTACACAAACTGCCTTATTTGTATTTAAATATCTTCATAACTTTTTACCCAATATTTTCTATGCAAACAAATTCTTTGATAATCTAAACATTAAATGTAAACCCAATCTCAGAAATAGTAATAATATCTATCTTCAATATGCATCTACTAATGCCAGATTATTTACTAACAAATTTTCTGGACCTAGAATTTGGAATAGCCTCCCTCCTGATCTAAAAATCTAAACCAATTAACCTCATTTAAAACTAACTTAAAAATATTTCTTTTAAAATGGCAAACTTAATTTCCTCTTGGCTAAAATTATTTAATATTGACTCAAATTCTCAATTATGATCACTAAATACCTTTATTATACATTATATGTACTAACTACATTTTATACAATCAATATGACTATATGTACTATCTGTGGTTACTTTCATCCAATAAACTAAATCACTTCCTACTTGATCCTAAATAATTCCTAATTTCCATCATTTAAAGACTTTTATATGTCATATTATTACAAACTTTGAGGTTGGCCAATTGTACGGATACAAATCCTTAGGCCAATCCTTTTTTCTCTCAACTGATTTCTGTACTATGAGTTTGAAACATTATTCTTTAAAGTATGTACAAGCAAATGGACATTCATGTATTATACTTTAATAGTTTAATTAACTTAAGCTTGTCTTTTTTTCTTGATTTGTACTCATCAGTATGTTGAGAAAAATAAACTTGATTGATTTAAGATCTTCTACAATTGCTTTTAAGCCATACATATTATAGTAACATGATCATAAAAATTTAAGTTTCCTCTTTACCAGAGAACTAATGTACACTGTTGGCAATGTAGGCTGCAGCGTCGGCTGTTAGTCAACCTTGTTCTCTTTTCACAATCTAGAAGTAATAAAGATGTTATAATTAATTATAAATATGCTGAATGAGTAACATAATAAAAAAGTTTCCTCTTTACCTGAGAACTAATGTACACTGTAGGCAATGTAGGCTTTAATGTTGACTGTTCGTCAACAAACTTTGCGTTTTATTTTCATCTATCGACAAATGAATAATGTTATAATTAATTATTGCTCATGACCACTGCCGTCATATGCAATTGCCGACAAAATAATGCATAGCGGATATATTGAACAGAATCAGGGACGGTTCCACGCTGGGGATGACTGGTAATGCTTCCCCCACCGGTCCACCAAAAATGCGTCTTCAGTGGGTGATCGTCTAAACAGGATAGCCTTGATGTATATCCACAAAGATATGGACATATTCATAGACAATGTCATCGACAAATTCGCTTCCATCAATAGTAAACTCGATTTAGCACTATGACTTTGTACAACCAGCTAGCACAGGTTGATGGAAAGGTACCTGAAGACAGAGATAGGTTAACCAAACGGGCAATTACTGATCCAAGAACATCAAAACACTGCTTAAGGATATGAGTTGGAATAACATCCCACAGACACTGTTCATTCGGCAAAGAGAAAACAATTTGGCGTATTTCAGACATATTGGTGGGGCGCAGTGGTGGCTCCAGGATTTGGCAAGTGGGGGTCCGTTGGGGTGGCAACTTCTAATCATGGGGCAACCATTTGTTGTTAGGTATGTAGTATTAAGTATAGGGTCCCAAAAGGGGGTCACTGGGGGGCCAGGCACTCAATAGGGGCACGGTCTCCGGACCACCCCTGTGGAACCGCCACTGGTGGGGCGGAATGCTGTGAATATTAGGGGAGGGGTCTTCGTCAGTGAGCATTTGTCTTCTGTGGGATATGTTGGAAATTTGACCCTGATACTAGATATTTATCTGAGAACATTTTTATAAATAAATCCTCGACTGTCCGAATTGTCGAAGTTTAACCCTTAAAATGCTGCCCATACGCTTTATATTCCGTATACTGTATTTTCCGCAAAACGTGTGTACTAGCCAGTATTCTGGGCCTATAACCTATTAGATTCAGTGGCGGCTCCACCGGGGGGGAGGGGCAGAGGGGCCCGTGCCCCCCTATTGAGTGCCTGGCCTCCCAGTGGCCCCCCTGTTGGGACCCTATACTTAATGCTACATACATTAAACAATAAATGGTTGGCCCCCATGATTAGAAGTTGCCACCCCAACGGCCACCCCACTTGCCAAATCCTAGAGCCGCCACTGATTAGGTTATATAACAGGACGCAGTTTTACCATATTTAGTCGACACATTAATCACATTGTACAGTCCTTTAATTTTTAGCAACCCGGAAGAAGTGCTTAAGTAAATAATTAAATCAAACACAATAGCCTGGTGTATCCTAATAGGTCTAGCTAACAACCAACTGAAAGCTAGCAACCAATCTACTTTGCCCGTCTCAGCAAACAGCCATCTGGCTATCACCCTGCATCAATCACAATAATAACTTTTACAAGGAAGTAGAGTTCGATTTCTTCAAGACAATGCTAAAATATATTGCGTGCATAGTTATTCGTTCCTAATTCGTTCTTGTGCCATATCCATCACACTCGGCGAGTAGTCTAAATTTCTAGGAGCCTAACCAAATCAATCCCCTCTAGTTGGGAAAGATTTTTCAACGACGTGCTGATTAGCAAGGTCAGTGAACAGGAGAGTTTGAGACTCGAGCTAGCCTCTAACAATTTCTGTTCCATATTTGAGGCGAATATTCAAGTACTGCTTCGGTTACCAAGAATATGATTCAGTTGATAAGCAGTTTCGATTAGCCTGATTGCTTGGCGCTGCACTGCACTGATTTCGGCGGTGATCTACCACTAAGCTGATATTTAGGCTATCATTTTCAATCTAGTCAAAAATCTGGCGCTTCCTACTGAATCTTATTAACCTTTGCGTAAAACATAGGAGCACAAAGCATTTTAAAACTCGAAGGATAGCTATACTGTACCTCGTAAATTAAATATAAAATTGAAATTGACGCAATCAATCAATAGACTTCTATGGCGCCATAGAAGTCTATTGATTGATTGATTGCGTCAATTTCAATTTTAGATTTAAGTTAGCAACTTAAAGAAGGAAGTATCTTAAGAATTTTGTCGCTGCATAGGCTATTTCCTGCTAGAGAGTTCATCTGCTTCGTGACTCAAATTGACGCGGAAGTTTTTATGAGAACAATACAGTTAAATCTGAGAGTGCCTTGTTAGCGTTCAGTATTGAATTTTCTCAGAAGCGAAGTATAAAGGCATACATCTAAAGGAGTAATACTGCGAATTAGTTTACATTTATTGACAAAGGAAGATGAAGACTTTTAATTCACTGTTGCTAGAAAGACTGGCAACTGAAAGAGGGGATATCTAGTAGATATCTGGCAAATTTACGCCGTTAAAGTTCTAGTTTGCACAACAGCTATGAAAATATTTTCGCCAAGACTGTCTGTAGGCCTAATTCTACAAATGGAATATTTGTGCCTAGTCGGACTAATAAAATTCACAGACGGTGAGAGCACCTTTCTTGCTTAAAAGTTTCTGTAAACTCAATAATTTCCTATGACAAATAGCATGTTTGTCTAGCAATACAAAATGCTTTTGCTGGGGGTGTCACGCGAACGCCAAAAGATCACCACATCACTACGGTCTTGAAATCATTCGACCAACAGTCACGCCACTAAAATTCTCAGGTCGGACGATCTCATACACTGCGCCTCGTCTTTGGAATGATCTTCCGTCAGAGATCCGAAAGATCAATAACGCAGGTTCTCTACAGTTAATAAATGCACTATCGGTCATCTCTCCCAAGACTTTGCAAAACAAATTAAAACTATTCTTTTCAAGAAATCTTATGGCGAAATCCTTACTATAGGCCTGCATTTCTCATCTCATTTCTTTTTATTCTCCATAAAAGTACTTTACTGCGACTGCCTACCTGGATCTACAACCTTGGCGACTACGGACCAGGGATTACGAACTATGGATTTCCAGATTGAACGCCCTTAAATAAGCTGGTACACTGCGCCAGGCCTTCGGGCAACGCTATAGAAATTTGGTACTTACTTACTTACTTACTTACTTACTTACTTATATATTTAAGACAAATAAGAAACACAATTAGATGACTAATTGGATAAACGTCAACATCATAATGATCATCAGCATCAATGATAAAGAATACTATAGATAGTCTATACAATTATCATGCTTCATTCTAGAGCTATCAATAGGTTTCCCTGTCATTATCATTGTCTGCCATATTTGATCAGCAACTGTCTTAGCGATCACAATCATCGGTAGGCCAGTTCTATATAAAGATTAGTACTGGATTCAATTTGTTAATTTCACATGCCTGAGAATTCCTCTTAATGTTTTATGCAGTGTTTTATCCAGGCCTCTTATGGGAGATTTTCCCTCAACCTCAAGATCCTCCCCAAAAAATTTCGACACTGGCACAGATGTTTGCATTTTACTATATATCTCCCCCCTAGCCAAGTCATTGCCCCCAAAGGTCTGGAGTCTGGATAAACACTGTTTTTATGATAGATAATAATTCTATGACGCGCTATGCACAATGTTTGTTTTGTTCAACTGGCGTTTCAAAATGCTCCATCTATTGAAGTTTTGTCAAATAATATATGAATTAAATATATAATAGCAATAATCCATTATAAATAAAATACTTTAAGAAGTTTATTGCAGGCGTATAAGCAGTGCCGGATTAAGCACCGTGGAGGCCCATAGGCAGTCAAACTTTTGGGGCCCCAGGGGCCAGGCCCCTAATGATTACTAGAACGCCAGTACCCACTGTCCAGTCGCTCTCAGTCGTTTAAATTATCCTACCAGTACCAGTACCAGGACATAAAATGTAAAATGTAGCAATACGATATTATTAGATTAAGATTGTAAGAAAACAAGCATGCACTGTAGTCTGTATAAATACGTATTTAACTATTTATTAAGAATAAGTAAGTAAACAATTTCTTTCGTCACTGTCTTGTGGGGCCCCTAAAAGTCAGGAGAGTGTTTTAAAGTCACCAGTGCGGGCCCCTGAAGTGCGGGGCCCAAGGCGGTTACCACGGTCGCTTTGCCCTAAGGCCGCCGGGCCTGAAGGCCTTAGCAGGTCCACATTTCCAGCCTCGACTAAGGAGTCCGATAGAACGTGAAGAGCTGTCTGGACGGGGTCTGGGGTGGAACTCCAGCCGAAAATTTTAGCTAAATGTTAGATTCAAATTTCAAGATTCGGAGAATATTATTTTCCAGACTATATGACAGCATATTGGCAATTCACCAACTGAAAAGCGTTTACAGGGTCATCAATTCTCCTAAATAGGTATGGAACTGAGCCCCAGGGGCTCCAATTTAGAGCATTACTAGATTCAGTGCTGAACTTTGAGAAACTTTTCGGCAATCACCTTACCCTTGTTAGATAAACATTCTTGATGTTTCTTTATGGACATGATTCCCCACTGGTTCTGGCTTTCTTCAGAGACTGCGGTCCTCTTCTGGTGGTGCTAATGAACATGAATATAGGCACGTGCATTCTATTTAGTCCGACTAGAAGCCTTGGGGGGGGGGTGCCGTGAGCTTTCACAGTCTGATCTGAGGCGGAGTTCCAGTCGGAGAAATTTTCTGTAATATTAGAATTAGACAATGAACTCTGGTACTTTTCTTGACAGTCACATTATCATCCTCCCACTAAACATTTCTCATAGGTTTGCGCAAATCTCACAACTAATCCATGCCCGAAAGGGTGTCCGGTCTCCGGGACCTCCCTCGTGACTATGCCATTGATGCTCATTGTCATTATTATTGGTCGTTGCCTCCCGACATAGGCGGATGTTCCTCCGGTCAAGCTCAATGCGATTTGACAACAACCACATGCGTAGACACGGTTGGGAGCTACTCTTGTCCGTGTAAGAACGGCTACACACAGTCTACATCAACATCATGTACAGGTATTCGTGAAAGAATGACCCATAAATTATGCTTTTAAATAGCAGCAGTTAAGCTTTGACCGAAATTCAATCCTAGCGTTCTGACTAGACATTAACAGTAGGCCTATCTATGCGTAGACTATAGAATGATGGATAGAGCATCATTATAAAAACTTAAGAATTTTAAATTTCGAAAAAATGACAATTCCATTTTCTAAACAAATGAAGAAGTTGTTTTAGAGGTGCCACTTTGAAATTTGATGGAATAGGTTCTATCAGGAGTTTTTTTAGGATCTAAGGTCGTCGAAAGAATAAAGAACAAAAACCAACAAAGCAACTAACATGGATAATTTTATTTTGCAGTGATGAAGTGGATTGAAATTAATATGATACTATAAGCTATTAACAATTTATGGTCTTTGCCTGGAGATTATAAACGAATGCTCAACTAGGCTGTTTCACTGCGTTTCCGCAACAGCCACATGCAACAATACAGTTGGAGGCTATCAATCAATGCTCATGCAAAAGCGGCTGTAGACAATTGAATTCAACGACGTGCACAGGTTGCTGTCAACTATTTGTGTGCGAACAACTGTTTCATTCGCCATTCTGCAATATATTATTGGCCGAATGCAATCATTTATTAAAGACGATATCATTCAAGAACGTTGATATATGAATTTGAAAGTATCCTGGGGAAATATGTTATTTGGCAACAGTCTTCTGTAGTTTAAAATCAATAAGGTACTAGTGTATTACCCAAATATAATTTTTGTCTGCAGATATAAACGAATGTACCAGCGGTCAACATTCATGCTCTTTGGCAACAACCATCTGTGAAAACACAGTTGGAAGCTATCGATGTCCATGCAAGAACGGCTACGAATACTATAAATCAACATCATGTACAGGTTGTTGTCTGATATTTTTGCGCAAACAAACTATCTTGTTCATCATTTTGAAGATATTGTCATAATGTTATCAGTTTTTGCGTGGCATTAGGATTCTTGACAGCAGAGATGATGAGAGTCCTTAGGAGATTAGTCATTTAAAACCCCTAATGACAGTTTCAACTTGTGTTTTATTCGTATTCCAGCAACTAGAATATACTATTATAACAGTAATGAGACACACAGACTAAGGCATGTGCACGGATACAGATTCTATAGCGCAATTTGGAATATTTGATAGAGTGACGAACAGGTGGGAATCATGCAACAGCTGACCACTGACCGGTGCGAATAACTTTATATATATAAAGAGGCAGAAGCTGGTTTGCTTAAGAGGAAAGCCTCCATGAAAACCGACATAAGAATCGTGACTGGGAAAGCAAGTGGATCATGTTTTGAAAGAAAGACCTCTATAGGCGGACTGTACCAGCGTGCCACATACAACACACTGGTGGATAGGGACTGCCAGTCCGGCAGACAGCAGGGCGACGCCCTCTGAAAGCAAAGCAGTCGATAAGTTATCGCAGGAGGAATCCAAAAGAAGAGGACACTCTAATTTAACACGCTAACGTGAACGATCGGTTAGGACAGTGACGAGATTAAGCCTTCAAAATGGTGATCTAACTAAAATATGTCAGCAGAAGTGCAGAACGTGGTGGAACTTAGAATTCAAGAAGCATTAGCAGAACTGTGTGCTCGATAGAAAGGAATTTACTGTATATATATATATATATTATATATATATATATATATATATATATATATATATATATAGAGAGAGAGAGAGAGAGAGAGAGAGAGAGTGCTCAACTGTATAGTAGAACTTGGTGATCATATATTAAATTTTAGAAAATCAAGTCAATTGAGTTGCTAAGCGACTAACTATTTCAACAAAGTTAAAGCTAAGAAATTCCATCCCAGTGCAATAGTTCTTAGCTGTTCATATCCGATAGAGGACTATGACAACTGGCTTGGGTATTGGACGACGCAAACCCTTCTCAGTTATTATGTTGACAACTTATATAGCGCTATCTTAAAGCTCACGCAGTAGACGAGAGCACTTTACAGAAAAGTTCCATAAGATGTACTGAAAAGGTGTTTTCAGTTTTTGAGCGAAACGGTCAGGGGAGATTTCTGACCTGACATCTACCGAGAGGGAATTTCACACTATGGGATTACCCCTTCAAAGGGATCTGTCCCCAAACTTAGCAGTCTTAGCTGGAGGGGGCACCACGAGTCTTATTCCTAATTGGTCAGATCTTAGGTTCGATCGACCTGTCTCCGACCCTGCCCTATGCACCAGCTTAACTAAGTAGTCAGGGCAGGTCAAGTCATGCAAGGCCCTAAACGTCAGCCAGCAGCAGTTATACCATGGCGCATTACCCAAGTACAAAGTTTTGTCTCCAGATATAGACGAATGCGCCACTAGAAGATCACAATGCGATGCGACAACAACCACCTGCATCAATACAGTTGGAAGCTATAACTGTTCATGCAAAAACGGCTTTGGAAGAAGAACTTCAACGTCCTGCACAGGTTTCCATCTGATATATTTCTGCGCAAGCAAACTAATTTATCCCTCATTTGGCACAATCTTTGGTGCAATGTAATCAGTTACTGCAGGCAGTACCATTTATGAACGTAAAATATATAGATATATCCTGAAGAATGTGTATTTTCAGACTCTATTGACAGTCACTTACAGATTAAAATAAATGGATAAATGGATATGCTATATTACCCAAATATAGATTTATGTTGATTTTACTTGATAGATATAGACGAATGCACCACTAGACAAGCTCGATGCGATGCAACATCAACTGTATGCATCAATACAGTTGGAAGTTATTATTGTTCGTGTAGGAGCGGCTACAGCCATTCGACTTTTTCATCATGTACCGGTAAGAGACCACAATTTAATGAGGAGACAAAATAAGTTTGAAACTTATTGTATTTCACAAAAATTACACAAGCAATTGTATGATCCAGAAGAGTGATTTGCAGGAAATCTTATTGCGAATGGACTAAATGGATTTTCTAATCAATGAATCAATTTATTGCTTCATGCAAAAACGGTTTTGGCAGACGAACTGCAACGTCTTGCTCACGTTTCCATCTGATATTTATGTACAAACTAAGTTATTCATCATTTGCACGAACATTGGCGCAATGTAATCAGCTATTGCAAGCAGTACCATTCGTGAACGTAAAGTATAGTAATCTCCTGAAGAATTTGTATCTTCAGACTCCATTGACAGTTTCTTATAGATTAAAATGGATAAGATACTAAACTCTATTACCCAAATATAGATTTATATTGATTTTGCTGTATAGATATAAACGAATGCACTACTAGACAAGCTCAATGCGATGCAACATCAACTATATGCATCAATACAGCTGGAAGTTATTATTGTTCGTGCAGAAACGGCTACAGAAATTCGACTTTTTCATCATGTACCGGTAAGAGACCATAATTCAATGAGGGACAAAGTGAGTTTGAAACTTACTGTATTTCACAAAAAGTACACAAGTGAAGTGATTGGATGATGTAGAAGAAAGATTTGCAGCCAATCTTATTGTAGATGGATTGCATAGATTGATTACAAATATCGTAGTTATGCAAGCAGATGTGTCAATCAATATCCATGTGTTTGCGTGAATTGACGTATAAGCACCTTCTCATTATATTAAAGCTTGCTAGTTGGCTGTTGCTTCTTATACGGGTGTAGATTATTATCCCAAGATACTTAATTGTTGGAATAAATTTACAAAATTGGAGTGATGAGTTCCTTATAGGAAGACATGATAATACTTGAAATTTAATTATATAGCCATTTATAGTTGTTGATATAGGCCTATATATATATATATATATATATATATATATATATATATATATATCAACAGCTATACGACATATATAGCAACAACTATATCACATATATAGCAACAACTATATCACATATATAGCAACAACTATATCAACAACTATATATATCGACAAATTCGTGAGGCACGTGTGATTCCAGGCTGTAATTTTTTAATGCACTGGTTAATAGGGTGGAGTGAACGTAATGGATAATTTTTTTCTCGAATATGCTTATGTAATACCCACCAAAACTTGTCATTGGTATTACTTATATACCGTGTGAAATTTTACTTAAATCTATTGACATCTTCTACCCCTACAAATGGTTTCATGGTCAGTGATTGGTCAACCATTGCAATAAAGATTCATAATTTTTTACTAAAGACAGTGACAATCATTTTTATTTACATAAAATATGATCCTCATGAGAAATGTGCAACACCCAGCAATTTTTCAAAAGGTCTAATTAAAGATGTAGGCCTAAAGTCATGTGGTTGTGCGATATTCGCTTTTTGTATCGAGTGTTGGCATGATGGTTCGTGCAATGATAGGTAAGGGTAAAGTTCATCCATCGGCTATGTGCCAGTAGGTGCCGGTGCTGATCCCCGGTTTCTAAAATGACCCAACGTTCCAAAAATGGAACTTCAACATTTAATACAAAACTATGAATGGAAAAACAACAATTAAGTTTAAAACATTAATAATGTTAAAAACAGCAATAATTTATTTAATTTCATAGAAGACAGAATCTTACCTGGCTTTGAAAAGTCTTCAAGCATAAAATTAATTATCTAAAATTAGACCAAAATCCAATTTTTTAGCTGAAAAAATTGTGGGCGATAGTGAGAGCTCAAAATTGATAGCAAGGTATCAGTTTATAGTTTTTTTATAGCATATTAATATGAAGTAAAATAAAATAATTTATGTCCAGCATAAGTGGAGCATCGAATTTTTTAAATTTAATTTTCCCCAAAAAATGGAACGTTGGGATAATATTACTAATGACGGAAGTTACCACTGCGCCTGCCGAACTGGATATAAAAAAAACGAGACTCTCTATTCAGGCTTAATTGCATCATGTTCAATTAAGCCTAATCCTTTAGAAAATGGTATGGACTAAGATAGAGATTCTCAAACGTTTTGTCATCTCATCGGTTAATTTCATTTGCCATTGAGGATGCGTCAAACATTTAATCAGATTCTTTAACAAAAATAACTGGAGTGATGAAGGTTTCTTAAGGTTCTTTCGATGTCTTGTCGCTGTCTCGAAACCACGCTTCGACTTTAGCATGTCTCTATTATTAAACAAAACTTTAGCCCAATTTTCAGATATAAACGAGTGTGTCAGTGGTGAATCCGAATGCAATTTGATGTCAACTGATTGTATCAACACAATTGGAAACTACACATGCGACTGCAAGAACGGATTCACGTATCTCGATGAAACGACGTGCGTGGGTAAGATGCACAATAATGAAAGATGGCTACTAGTGTGTCGCGCAGCTTTCTTAAGCTGTCTAAGGATTTTTCTTAACTCACATAGCCTCCTAAGCCACTTTAAAAAACTTTTTGTCTATGCTGAGGATACATCGAATTCAGAAAAAGAAGAATGCAGCCAGACAGTTATAGAGGTGCAATTGTTAGGAAAGATTGAAGCGAATTGTCAAGTTCAGGTTAAACCAGAGGTGTGATGGAGCCGGTCCGGTCCGGTTCGGCCGAACCGTTTGTTAAAATGACGACTATATCAACGAACCGTCTCCTTGCTTACTGGGCTGGTTTTCGTTCTCATGAATACGTGTGGAAAACCTTTCAGCCCTTGGATCGACACTTGATTAGGCCTACTCTACCATGGCTATAATTACTATATATATACATATATATATAGGCCTACTCATAATGGACAAATCATATATAACTTTGTCAACGTCAGCGAACCGGTTGTTAATGTTAATCAATTGGCATCACACCGCTGGGTTAAACTATGACAATAAGAACATTTGTCAAGTCTCTAGGTAAATGTATTGAGCACAGAGTGCGTGGCGCTTGAATCGGGTGTTTTGTACAATATACTAGCTGCTATCATAAAGCCATATGCATTGAAAGTGTGCATTCTGTTCTTGCAGAGAAACGACTCAAAGTCATCGTGGGCTCAAGTGTTGGAACATTTCTTGCAGTTGCTTTGATTGCAATATTACTCTCGTTCTTCTATTGGAAGAGGTTAATCAATTGATCAATCGATTACTTACTTAGCGTAAAATTGTGCGACCACTATATCATCTATTAGGCTAATATGATATGACAGGTTCAATAGATTAGAAGTTCAATTGATCAGGCTAACTCCAAAGGCGTCTTCTATGGCCGGTGACCTGCAGATGACTCGTACAGTATAGGGTTGACATATATACTTATATGAATGCAGTTTATCGTAGAGTTTCTAGTCTAGTTCATGCGGTTTCAGTATTGAGGTCCAATGGAAACAACGTTAGCCTAATGACATTAATCCGTTTCAAGGGTCTTTTCCTAATGTTCGAGGAATCGAACTGTTTCTTATCTCGTAATTTAACAATCGTTTTTCTATTAGAAGCACCTAGTTTTGCATCCAATTCTGAAATTTATTAATTTCATTGAATAATTATCATTGAGACACGCCAGAGCGAATAACTAAACGAAGTTGGCCGGTTTTGCAAATGTTCTGGAAGTAGCCTACATATTCTTAGTGCACTAGCAGTGAACCTTTGCGAAATTTAGTTAATGCTGGCCATGCCATTACTATAATATAATTCTTGAAGAGACATAGACCTACTCTACAATCTACATATTCAGTAAAAATCTTTCAGGCGAAAAGTTAATCAGACTCTACAGACGGAATCTTCGGTCGTAGACAATGGTTGGTATTGATTTCAATTTAGAATTCTGAACTTAGCCTATACATGAAATTTTAAATTTTATTTAGCGTGCTTGTCATGCATCAAGGAAAATATTTTTACTTGCCTTAAATCAAGCGAAATTTTGTGTATGTGTAAAATATGTCCATCATCCGGGCAGTTCTAAATCTTATAATGAGCTCTTATGAAATTTCTGTTTAAAATATAAACTCTTAATATGGTCAAGTATTAATAATATTTCTTTCACAACTAATTAAATATTCTTAGTATGTTCTTAGCAATGGTTAATTATTTTCACGATCGTCATTATTTCAAATTTTTCATAGGTTTTGATGCAGATAATTCTAAAAATTCGGATATCTACATGGTCTTAAAGAAACCTGAAAGCAACATGACTGGAAAAGAAGAAATATATGTTCAGCTGGATGCATCCACCCGTCTACCCGTCCCGAAGAAGAAGCCAAAAAAGTCTGCAAAATCTGCTGTTGGTGAAAACATTCAATCTTATGTAAACGTTCAATTAACTGATGAAACAGTTCCGTCTGCCATTGATAAATATGCTCAGTTTTCCGCTTATGAAAATGTTGAGCTTTCCATTTATGAAAACGCTCGCAACTGAAGTTTCTACAGAGAAAATTCACGTGAAAGCGACAGAAAACATTGAGACAATGTAATCGATCACATTGATTATTATGTTTTAGATTAAGATTCTAACACACCAATTTACAGTATTTCCGAAAACAAATTTGTATTGAATTGATTCAGTCGGTCGTGATATATCTTCTCTAAACGGAATATTCTCTCAATTGCATACATGTGTATTCCAAAAGCCCTATAACTTTGATGTGAAGCTCTATAAACTGAAGTATACGAGACATTGGATAAAAAGTCTCTGCTTCATCTAAGTCTTCCAAGTTCCACCAGTCGACCACCCATCACCGCCCTCGAACCGCTTTCATACATCACAAAATGTTTAACAAGAATTCTGAGTACTGCATAGTGGATATGCAGGGAATATTTATCCGCGATAAACGTCATTTTCTATTTGATGTTAAATCGCCAAGTTGCATTTTGAAGAACAATCGAAATAAATAATTTTAAAAAATTCACGATACATTTTACAGCATGTACGTTATTGAAGATTGCTATTCAAGATCTGCAAATAGTTCGATAAGTTATTGGTTTGATCAGACGCAATTGCAAACTATTTGATGGGTTTCATCTGCGTCGACCAATCCTCCCTCGCAATTTCTTGTCGTAAATTTCATTTGTTGAAAGCCGATTAATTGATTCACTAGATGGCTTCCTATTGGTCAATACATACTAATGAGCAGTGGTATTTTACTGAGTGGTAACGAAATTAAAACTGAAATGAAAGGAATCCGTTAACGAAAACGAGAATCAACATTAGGGTTTTTCAAAGAACGGTAACTGAAATAGAAATGAAATTACCCTATAAAAATAAAAAATTAGAATTGAAATAGAAATATTGTATGAACTGAGTTTAAATACCCGTCATATATTAATGGCGTCAATTTGCTTATGTTGTGTTATGTTTGGCGCGCCATATAATGCTGTGTGCGTGTGTGTGGGTGGGTGTGTTTGTGCGCGTGTGGGTGTGTGTGCAGAGTTCAGAGTGAAGCGGTCGTGGGCAATATGCCAGATGGCTCCAGTGACGCACGGGAACGGCGTCCCCATATCCTTTTTGCCAGATTCGCTTACTGCATATCGATATGCAATAACCCATGATTTACTTCTGACAGAACAGTTAGCCTGCTAGTCATGAGGCGACACACGTGTCTCCGCCTTCGTAAATTCTATTTCGCTGCCGATCAGCGAGTGTAGGCTGCTGGTGCTGCTGCGTTAATTTGACGTCCGCGTTAGTTCATTTGCGACATGTATTGTCACAAGATGAGTTTAGCTTGTCGTAGGCTATACGCTCGCATCCGTTTTTCTCACGCCAGAGATGGACAACATGCTTAATGCAATAAAACACTACGTTGCTATTGTAAGTGATTCTGACACTGCTGCTCTTGATGTAACTTCATTAGATGCCAATGCCACCACTGAAAACAGTGCAGTGTTGCTAGCGTTAAAGGAATTTCAATTTATCACAACGTAGGCCTAAATAAGAAGCCCAATTCAGTCATCTGCTGCCGGAAGTCAGGCTGCGACTGATACATTTCATAATGTCGGTCATGTCAACATAGACGATCACAGTTGAAATCAGACACCAGTTGCTAGCAACTGAACCGATACTTTATGAATATTTCAGAAATGTCATCAGAAGCTGCTATAGATGCATTAGCATTTCGGAAGGACCTAGAAATTATCTATACTAGATTCTCAGCACTGGCTGAAGACCTGCTGTCGGCACCAGCATCTCACGCTTTTGATCTTTTCTTTTTGTGGAATGCTTACTGATGAGTAAAAATGGACTCGAGTCTCGAGAACTTGGCAAGTAACAGGCATGGTGAAGGGGTCAAGAGTAAACAAAGAGACAGACTAAGACAAAGAGATGGACTAGAGATAGACAAAAACATACAACGGTGGAGGGTAATAGATTAACAGGAAAACAAAGATCAAAATACACAAAGAGATAAGAGATGAACTGGAGATAAACCAATCCTCGAATCCGAATTGTCCGAAGTTTAACACTTATAGTGTCCCCCATGTGATGTTAGATGAGTGGTATTATCACTGGGCAGGCACGCCGACGGAACGGGTTCAATCCCGTGGGAGCCCCTAAGGTCGACTCAGTCTTAATCGCTAGAGGGCGGTAGTAACATCAAATGAGTAGCAATGGCAACTTTGCGAAAGTAACCATAGGTTCGGCGGAAGAGACTGGCCACCGTCCGCCGATGTATGGCTTAGCCACCTTGGGGCTGTTGGCTACAAAATACGGGGATCAGCACCGGACCCTACGGGCATTGAGCCTACGGGTGAAACCTTTACTTTTTTACTTTAGTGTCCCCCGTGTAGCTTATTTTCCGAAAAACTTGTGCACTGGCAGCTTTACAATATTTTATCGACACATTAATCATACTATACAGTCTTTTAGTTTTTAGCAACCCGGATGAAGTGCTTAAGTAAGTTAGTCAAGCACAACATCGTTATATCCTAACAAGTTTAACTGATATCAACTGAAAACTAGTAACCAATCTCATTTGCCTTTCAAAACAAACTGCCATCTGGTTATCACCCTGCGCCAATCACAATAACAATTCCCTACAAGGAAGTAGAGTTCGATTTCTTAGCGACAATGCTAAACTATATTGCTTGCATAATTATTGGCTCTTAATTCGTTCTTAGGCAATATCCATCACACTTGGCGAGTAGCCTAAATTTCTAGGCGCCTAGCAAAATCATTTCTCCCGAGTTGGGAAAGATTCTTTAACGACGTGCTCATTAGCAAGGCTAGTGAACCGGAGAGTTTGAGAAACGAGCTGTTCTCTAACAGAGTCTCTCCCACATACGAGGCGAATATTCAAGTAATACCCTGGTTCGCATCCTTAAAATACATTTTGCTTTACATGTTCGGTTTATTTCACGAAGGACAAAATCTTCTAAACAACTGGAGAAAAGCAGTTCTGTTAAAGGACCAAGTCAATTTTTAACGTGGAAAATGAAGCAGTAGCAATTTTAAAATGTGTCTAAGATAAGCATGCAGAGGCTCTGGGGAGTACGTATTTTTACCTACTAAAACTAATGTTCTTCGTTGAGTTAATGGCAAGAATTTGATTTAGTTGATATTTAGTTTCGGTTAGCCTGATTGCTGGGTGCTGCACTGTGCTGATTTCTGTGATGATCTAGTACTAAGCTGATATTTAGATTACTATTTTCAATTTAGTCAAAAATCTGATGCATCCTACTGGATTTTATTAATTCTGTGGAAAATATAAGGGTACAAAGCATTTTAAAACCTGAAAGATAACTAGTCCGTAAATTAAATCTAAAATTCAAATTGACTATGATACGAAATGCTAGGGAAAACATGCATATTTGAATGTGAATATTTTATTCTCGACCATCCACGAATTCTGACAATGCTACGAAAAATACAGTCTTTTAAAGTTAATGAAGTTGAATTTAGTAAGCTGAGTTTGATTAAGCAATGCTATCCTATTGTTTGTATAATGCCATAATAGGATTCGATATTTATTTACATCCAAATTCATTTTGTAATAGGGCCTATGATTAGACCTATGTAGTAAGTAGTGCAGACAATTCCAAAATTCTCAACCTATCGACGATAGTACCAAGGAATATATACAGCAATGAAATAAGGTTCCTCAGTATTTAAGAAATAAAATGTTGCAACTTAAAGAAGTATTTTCAGAATTTTGTCGCTGCATAGGCTACTGTATTTCCTGCTGGCGAGTTCATATACTTCGTGACCCATATAGACGCGGAAATGTTTATGAGCGCAACACAGTTAAATCTGCGGGATGTCCTGTTAGCTCTCAGTGTTGAATTTCTCAGAATCGAAGTATTACGGCATTTGAAGGAGTAGTACAGCGAATTATCTCACATTTAGAGGCAAAGGAAACTGAAGACTTCTAATTGACTATTGCTGGAAAGACTGGCAACTGAAAGAGTAGATATCTGGAAAATTTACGGCGTTAAAGTTCTAGTTTGCACAACAGCTATGAAAATATTTTCGCCAAGATTGGTTGTAGGCATAATTCTACAGATGGAATATGTGTGTCTACTCGGACTAATAAAATTCACAGACGGTGAGAGCAACTTTCTTGCTGAAAAGTTTCTGTGAACTCAATAATTTACTATGACAAATAGCACGCTTTTCAAGCAATACAAAATGCTTTGGCTAGGGCTGTCACGCGAACGCCAAAAGCTCACCACATCACTCCGGTCTTGAGATCGTTTCACTGACCCAAAGTTTGAATCTTGAAATGTATCCAGACACTCATTCAACCACTGACTCAAAGATCTAGGGCGCATTCATATCAAGATTTTATGCCTGACCTACAACGCTATCCAGTTCTCAAAGCCCACTTATCTTCGTAATCTCTTTACAATTCAAGAGCAGCGGTTTCTTCTTCTAGCGAATGCCCGGCGAGGTAGGATCGTTAGTTTCCCCAATGGAATTGGGTACTCACGGGGTGCACCACTAGAAGGTCGGTCCAATGCACCCCAAGAGCAGCGGTCAACTCGTTCATCTACCGGGCTGACACTCATTCGACCAACAGCCAAGCCACTAAAATTCTCTGATCGGTCGTTCTCATACACTGCGCCTCGTCTCTGGAATGACCTTATTATATCAGAGATCCAAATGACCAATAACTCGGGTTCTCTACAGTCAATAAATCAGTCACCATTGTCCATCACTCCACAAAGTTTCCGTAATCAAATTAAAACTAATCTTTTAAGGAAATTTTATGACGAAATCCGGTGTACGGACTTTTGGTCATAGAACACTTGGTCATAGGAACTTGGTCATAGGACAGAAACTTTTATTAAAACCTAATATATTAAAGATATAACTTTTGATACATTAGTCTTTATTTGTAGAAGCATGAAGCGAAAAGTGTGTCCGAGTCGTAAGTCAACTAACAACATCAAACGAAAAATATATCAAATAAAAAGATAAAATTGCAATGGCTAACAAGTCATAAATGCGTTGGCGGTTTGCCTGTTTAGCGTTTGAACTTCTGAGACGGTCAATTGAACAATACAATTAGGCATCTCACCTATGACCAAAAGTCCCTATGACCAAAAGTCCCTATGACCAAAAGTCCCTATGACTAAAAGTCCCTATGACATGTATGGCTATGACTAACTGGCTATGACTAACTGTCCTATGACCAAGTGTCCTGTGACCAAGTGTCCTGTGACCAAAAGTCCAAGGACCCGAAATTCTTACTATATGCTTGCATTCTATTCACCGAAAATCTTGTTATCATCCTCCATAAAAATACTTTGCTGCGACTGCCCATCTGGATCCACAACCTTGGCCACTACGGACTACGGATTACGAGCTATGGATTTCACCCAGATTTCGACGCCCTTGAATAAGCTGATGCACTGAGCCAAGCTATCGGGCAGCGCTATAGAAATGTCATTGCTTACTAACTTAGGCCTATATATTTCAGACAAAGATGAAAGATTATTAGAACACTAATTGGCTAATCGTCAACAACATAATGATAATCAGCATCAATGATAAAGAATACTATAGATAGTCTATACAATTATCATGCTTAATTCCAGAGCTATCAATAGGCTTCCCTGTCATTATCATTGTCTGCATGTTTGATCAACAACTGTCTTAGCGATCACAATCATCGGTAGGCCAGCTCTATATAAAGATTAGTACTGGATCCAATTTGTAGGTTTCATGTCTGAGAATTCCTCTTAATAGTTTTATGCGAGATTATTAGAAACTATGTAATCTAATCCATAAAAACAAACACCAATACATATTTTCAAAAAAAGTTCTCAATATTTTCAGCCTTCTGAATAAGATGCACCTATAGCAGTGAATGGCTCTTTATTGGGTGTCGTTTGTTCAGGATATATCTACGTGAGACTGGTTAATCCTAGTTCATCGGAGTCCAATCCATCCGCTGGTCGTCTTGAGGTACGATCGGGCTCTGGCGCATGGGGTACCGTGTGTGATGATGGCTTCTCTGCTGCTGCTGCACAAGTGGTATGCTCCAGCCTTGGATTTAGGTGAGCTTGACAAATTGACTTCGTTATTATCGTTGCATGTTTGCATCAATAATTTGCCTTTGTTGAGTCTGTAATAAAGGTAGAACAGCTGAATTTAAGGATTATATGGTTTTAAAGAACGAGATACATAGCACGACTGGACAACAATAATAATAGGTTCATTTTCTGTATTGTCGTTTGTGAAGCCGAACAGGATCTGTCATTACAAATTCATTTGGAGTGGGATCTGGAGATATATGGTTGGACAATGTCGTTTGTACTGGAACCGAAACAGGCATTGGTAGTTGTAGTCACAAAACTTGGGGTGAACACGACTGCAACCATAGCGAGGACGTCGCCATCGATTGTGGTGTGTCTATTTTATTTTCAGCTAAACTAATATCTACATGTAGTATGTTTAGCATTATGGCGAAACTCATTTTTACTAATTTATGCGTGCCTGTTTATTTGAAATCACTTTACATACATAGGTCTAAATATAATGAACATGATAAATCCTCGCTGATACTTATACCATACACAGTTCGATCATGACAATGTTTCATGCTGTAAAACACGTATGCATCATCTCCACATACACTGTAAAATTTACGCAGAAACGGCAATATGGTAGGCCTAGATACACGATTGCCGAGAATTTGTACACTATGCGTATTGCATTGAATTCTCAGCTGAGATCGAACGATCGTGTACATGATCTTAAGCAGCTTTTGCTACAAGTGGGCCATTATAAATTTTTATCGGCATGCGGAGGGCTACATTTTTCGTGCCCTTTGCGCGTCATTGGTTTCAACAATGGCTCAGTTACTGCAGTTACATAACGGTAGTAATTGGTAACAGTTAAAATTAAACAGTAGCTTAAGGTAAGTTACTATTTTACTAAATTAAGCATAGGAACTACAAGCCTTACTCGTGACTTAATATTGTATAAATAAATAGGACCAATAAAATTTATATGGATTGATGCCCTGCTGTACGCCAATCAGCAGCTGGCGAGTCGCATTGCGCCCGCCGGGTGGCCATCTCTGATCTAAGTGCATCAACAAAATCAAACGGAATAAGTGGGGTCGTGTTTTAGTAGTCTGAACTCTGTGTAATATTAGCATCGGAATGTTATTCCCATGGGAAAGGTTCTATGGGATGGGTCAGCACACATCTGTATTTCCTATTGGACAGTACTACAGTAGCCAAGCGATAGATACTTGTTCTATGTTAGAGCTACTGTTAATTTTTTTTATCTTCTTTAAGCTTCTAACCTTTTTATTTTCTTCACATAATTGTAGCTATTCTTCATTTTGTGATAGAACACCGGATAAAAATAACCCTGGCCTTTTATTATATGAGATTACATTTTGGGGTGTCACCAGCAAATAATATTATAAAAAGATTTGCAGTCTTATTTAGTAGACACCAGACCTAAACTTTCATAAATTTCATAATTGGCAACAGGTGAAACGCAAACGCTAAAAATAAGATTTCGATTTTAATCAGTTATTTCACATTTTGTAAAGTATTGAACACAAATGTTTTAAAGTCACCAGTTCGGGCCCCTGAAGTGCGGGGCCGAAGGCGGTTGCCTCGGTCGCGTTGTAAAGTGGTGGTCCTGCAAAGACCTTCAGGCCGGGCCTGAAGGTCTTTGCAGGACCACCTGTCCAGCCCTGACTAAGGAGCCCGATAGAACGTGAAGAGCTCTCTGGACGGGGTCTGCCGTGGAACTCCAGCCGAAAATTTTAGGTTACTGTTAGATTCATATCTCAAGATAATATTTTATATAGACAGATACTTCTCAACTGTTAGCCTAATAAAAAACATAATCATACCATTACTATTAGTGAAAATTTTGCCGTACCGTTTGCAATACTTAAACAAAAAAAATTTTACTATCAAATCTCAAGGTCCTCGTATATGGAATAGCCTCCCAACTTATCTGAAAAATATCAGATATAGCCTAACTTTATTTTAAAATAAACTTAAACAATTTATCATAGGCCTACTGGACAATTGAACCTTTACCCTACTATTTTGTGATACTTGGTAAATATATTGAAGTAAGTACTGCAAAATTTCTTATGCTTATTATTAGTATATATATATATATATAGCATAATCATATTGAACATGAATGATCTTGTGTCGAAATACCAGCAATACCAGGATGCAACTATTGAGTATCAGTGATCCACGTTCCACTTGCTTACTTATACACACGAGTTATGTTATGTTAATATCATTTTGAGGTTTACTTATTACTTACAGGCTACTGTCATGCGGGTACATTGATTTCCCTAGTAACTTGCTATTACCATAATTATACCGTGCAATGAATTTTGAACTAAAATTTGTACGCGTTTCTTTATAACTGATCAACTTGAAATAATATGTAATGGTTTTTGTTTTGGAAATAAATCCTTATTGATGAAAAAAGATTTGGTGAATATCTTCCAGACTAAATGAGAGCATACTGGCAAATCACCAACTGAAAAGTGTTTGCATGGTCATCAATTCTCCTAAATAGGTATGGAACTGAGCCCCAGGGGCCCAATTTAGAGTATTACTAGATTCAAATGCTGAACTTTTGAGAAAATTTGAAGACCAGATGATAACTTTTCGGTGATCACCTAACCCCCGATAGATAAATGTTCTTGATGTTTCTGTATGATTCCTCTACTGGTTCTGATTTTTTCAGAGACCCCCAGACATCGGCCCTCTTCTGGCTACGCTAATGGACATGAAGATAGACACGTACTTTCTATTTAGTCCGACTAGAGTGCTTAGAAGAGAGTCGTGAGCTTTCCAAGTGAGGTCTGAGCGGAGTAATATTAGACTTAGACAGCGAAATCTGGCGCTTTTTGACTTGACGGCACATTATCACCCTCCCACAAAACATAGGGTGCCCGGTTCCTGGACCTCCTTTGTGACCATGTAAAATTGTAAATGATACTCATTGTGTTCTACCTCCCGACATAGACGGATGTTCCTCCGGTCGAGCTCAATGCGATTTGACAACAACCACATGCGTCGACACGGTCGGAAGTTACTCTTGTTCGTGTAAGAACGGCTACACATATTCAACATCAAGATCATGCACAGGTATTCGTGAGTCCTTTGTGAGGGTATATTTAAGACATTTTTCGTTAATCTGCAAAATATTTGAAGCAATTCAACACTTTTACAAGAGAAAGAATGACACATAAAATGTGTCCTTACATAGCATCAGCTAAGCTTTGACGGAAATTCAATCCTAGAGTTCTGACTGGACATTAAACATAGTATGCGTTGGACTTCAGAATGAAGGATAGAGCATAATTATAAAAAAACTGAAGAATTATAAATTTCCAAAAGAATTACAATTCCATTTTCTAAACAAATGAAGAAGTTGTTTTAGCGGTGCAACTTTAACATTTGATGGAATAGGTTCTATTAGGAGTTTCTTTTAGGATCTAAGGTCGTCGAAGGAATAAAGAACAAAAATCAACTGAACAACTAATTTTGATCATTTTATTTTGCTTTCACGAAGTGGATTGAAATTAATATGATAACCTATTAACACGTTATGACCTTTGCCTGCAGATATAAACGAATGCTCCACTAGGCAGTTCCAATGCGATTCCGCAACAACCACATGCACCAATACAGTTGGAAGCTATCAATGCTCATGCAAAAGCGGCTACAGACACAATTTAACTCAACGACGTGCACAGGTTGCTGTCAACTATTTGTGTGCGAACAACTATTTAGAACTCAAAATTAGTAACTGTTTGCTCAATAGAAAGAGAATTTACTGCATATATTGTGCTCAACTGTACAGTTGAAGAGCTTAGTAGACTAATCATGAAATTAAATTTTAGAAAATCAAGCTAAGTAGTTGCTAAGCGCAGGGGCGGCGCTGTTTTTTTGCTGGGTGGGTCTAATGCAATCTACACAGCCAGGACCCGGTTCAGACTACCCATCCCCCAAATATGAAATTTATCTGCGGATTTGCACGATTTGCTCGGGTTCTTCTGGACCCGCAGACCCACCAACCCAGCGCCGCCCTTGGCTAAGCGACTAACTATTTCACCAAAGTTAAAGCTAAGAAATTCCATCGCAGCACAATAGTTCTTAGCTGTTCATATCCGAGAGAGGACTATGACAACTGGCTTGAGTATTGGACGGTGCAAAACCTTCTTGGTTATACTATGGTGCATTACACAAACACATTTTTTATCTGCAGATATAGACGAATGCAACACTGGTCAATCTCAATGCGATTCGGCAACAACCACCTGCGTCAATACAGTTGGAAGCTATCAATGTTCACGCAGGAACGGCTACGAGAATTCACGATTTACGATATGCACAGGTTTTCAGCTGCTATTTAGCAGCAATGAGCAGAACGACTATTTCATTCGTCATTCTGCAAGGTGTAGGCTTACATGTACATTAAAAGGCAAATGCATCAGCACATATGCCTAACATAAAAGATAAGAATAGAATCAATGGTACTACTAATAGTGCTGTATGACATTGAGAGACAGAGTTAGAAAACGGAGCAAGATCTGTCATGTTGGAGAAAAATGCGAGGCAGTCATGGACAGCTAAAAGGAGCAAATAAGTTCATAATAGCAGAAATCCACCCAGAGCGTTGGCACTAGACACTAAAATGATGAGACAAAAAACTGAGATATTTTTGGCACATGATAAAGACCAGTGACTCTCTATAGAAAATAAGATTGTGTTGGGGAAAACAGAAGGAAGTAGGCCTAAGTGAAAAGGAAGAACAAGTACGAAATGGACACATGAAATCTATGAAGCAACAAACATGGCCTTTTCGGTGCAAAATACAATGGTAGGTAGTAAAGAAAATGAAGGAAACTGATCCATGATGTTACCAATAGTTAATTTCAACTGACGGAACATTGTGAATATGCTATGCGAGATATTGACTTAATGTAAACTGATTTAGATTTTGCAGCGCAGTATGGTTCACGGACCAAGATTAAATAAGTATTCCGTACAAATTCATTATTTCTAAATCCTATTGAAAGTTTTATCTGATTACTTTTTAGTTTAAAATAGGCGAGATACCACGGCAAATTGTTCTGTAATTAATTGCTTACAGATACAGACGAATTCACCGCTATAAGATCACATTGCGACACGGCTGCAGAGTATGCTGTTGGGGAAAACGCGCAATCTGGAAACGTTCAATCAATTGACGAAACAGTTCAGTCTGCCATTGATGAAGACGCTCAATTTTTCGCTAATGACAACTGCGAGTTTTCCATTTATGAAAACGCTCACAACTAAAGTTTCTATAGAGAAAATTCACGTGGAAGTGACAGAAAACATTGAGACAATGTATTCGACAACATCGGTTTTTATATTTTAGATTAAGATTCGAAAACGCCGATTTATTTCCGAAAACGCATTTATATAGAATTGAATTATATTTCTCCTCTACACAGAATATTCTTTCAATTGCATACATGTGTTTACATTACCCTATATATAGCTTTAATGTGAAATTATATCAATTGATGTATACGAGAAATTTTCTTTCAAGCGAGTGAACATTACTGTGAGTAAAATGACTGGACGCCGCCACAAAATCGCACTAACTGATTTTCTGGAATTCAATGTTCAAGACCCGTCTTGAAGTTTATCTTGGAAAGTAGGCCTAGTTATAGCAAAATGCTTAAGCAAACAAAAACTTTCACACAACAAATAATCCGAACTAATAGTATAATCTGTAGCTATGATACACAGCACAGTAATTGAGGGAAGAATATCAGGGAGAAAGACAAAAGGAAGACCAAGGAAGATGCTATTGGACTGGATGATGAAAACAGATTCACAGCGCCACAAGACCTATGCAGAATTCAAAGAAGAAGCAAGACGCAGAGAGGAATGGAAACAATGGAGCCCGGAATCTGTCCCAGCCTCCCAGGACAGAGGACATGATGATGATGTAGCTATGTGTCTGGGCTTTGTTGAACAGAGAGAAATTACTAGCAAACTGTGATTACTGTTGCGCTTACATTTAGATTATCCTGCATCAATAAATTTTTGTATCAGCCAGCGTGGAGAATGCTTAAGACATGCATTTGATGAGTAATGATTCACGTTTTATTATTGACTATCTTCTTATTTTTGACAGCCTAAATATACCACGAGGCTGCAATAATGAAGCGAACGTGTTTAAAAAATAGCATGGGAATGCAGACTCTACCCTAAGAGCTGCTTCAATTACAAACTGTTGAACACCGACTTGAATTTGTTGATTATTTTGTATTATTATTATTATTATTATTATTATTATTATTATTATTATTATTATTATTATTATTATTATTAGAGTGACAATTTCTATAGCGCTATCTTAAAGCTCAGGCAGTAGACGAGAGCACTTTACAGAAAAGCTCCATAAGATGTACTAAAAAGATGCGTTTTCAGTTTCTGAGCGAAACTTGGGGAAATTTCTGACCTGACATCTACCGGGAGGGAATTCCACTCTATGGGATTATCCCTTGGAAGGGATCTGTCTCCGAACTTAGCAGTCTTAGCAGGGGGGGGCACCACGAGTCTTATTCCTTGGTCAGATCTTAGGTTCGATCGACCTGTCCCGGACCCTGCCCTATGCACCAGCTTAGCTTTAGTGGGGGTGCAGCTGCACCCCTGGAAAAATTTAGAGGGTGCAGTGCACTCTCTGGAAAGAAGATGGTCTGCACCCTGTCTGCACCCATGCACCCTGCAATAAAATGTTTGAGACAAACGGCAGGTCTTTAAAATGTTATTGATGGAATCATAAAGGGTTTAATCTAGGCCGTTTCCGGGGGAAATTGCCCTTTCCCCCCGGAAATTTCAAATCCCCCGGAAAATTTGGCATACTACATCAACTAACGGCAGCCCCCTAGCTGACTTCCCCCGGCTTTTTCAGGAGTCTAGATTAAGCGCTGGAATCATCTGATCGCTTAAAATCAATTCAATATGTATTTTTTGCACACATCAACTCCACTACTGCATCCGGAAAATCAGATAAAAATATAGCGGTCGTTGCTGTTGTGATTGCAGTTCCAGTCGTATTCTCAGTGACTTTTGGCGTAGTAATGTAGGCCCATGTCATTCGCAAACGATTAGGATGTTGAAGGCAAGAACATGGTAACTAATACTGATATTTCGTCCTCCAAAGTGCAGAAAGAATTAAATTGCATTTTTGTAGCAACAGTTCTAAGTAACTAAAGGTATCCATCTCCAAATCCATCCGTAAATGTTCAGATCAATCAGTCAGGGTGGGTGGGAAACTATGAACCAGACAATGCACAGATGGAATTTATACATCTGCAGACAAGTTATTTAATTAATACTAAGTTTGGCTACTAGGTAAATATGATACAACTAGTCTCCATCTTACATATGTTAGTTACTAAACCAACAGAGGTTGACCAAAATACTGGATTTTATCTCTTAGGCCAACCCTTTTCTCAATGATAAATGCTTTTAATTTATGTACTCTGGCACTGGATTCTTTATGTTATGTGGCACTAGTGTACATTAATGTTTATTATTAGATCATCAAGTTACTTTGTAAACTATGCATTTTTTCAAACTTACTTAAATTAAATGATGTACCAAGAAGTAAAAACGCCGATTTTGATGCATTTAATTCAAGCTTATTACAAAACATCCAAGACCGAACGTTTTGCAGACAAACGGATAAATTTTCTTGTGACACAGAAGAGGTTCTATCATCAAAGACAATGACTAAAACCTGCGTATATAGTGTCGACCATACGCTTTATTTTCCGTATACTTTATTTTCCGCAAAACGTGTGTACTAGCCAGTATTCTGGGCCTATAACCTATTAGGTTTTATAGCAGGACGCAGTTTTACCATATTTAATCGACACATTAATCACATTATACAGTCCTTTAAGTTTTAGCAACCCAGAACAAGTACTTTAGTAAATAATTAAGTAAAACACAATATCCCAGTGTATCCTGATTGATTTAATTAACCAGCATCAACTGAAAGCTAGAAACCAATCTCTTTTGCCCGACAAAGCCAACAGTCATCTGGTTATCACGATAAGAACTTTTACAAGGAAGTAGAGTTCGATTTCATAATGCAGTGTTACATTACATTGCGTGCATAGTAATTTGTTCTTAATTCGCTCTTAGGCAATATCCATCACTCTCGGCGAGTAGGCTAAATTTCTAGGCGCCTAACAAAATCATTCCCCCCGAATTGGGAAAGATTCTTCAACCACGTGCTTAGCATGGCCAGTGAACCCGGAGAGTTTGACACCAGAGCTGGGCTCTAACAGTTTCTCTCCAACATTGCTAGCCAAGTTAATTCCTTTATTTTATTGTTTATATTTTTTAAATTTCATTGTTAATTTTCTCATTGCTATATGAAATACGTAATAGCTAGTTATGGAAGTTCCTCTTGATTCTTGATCATATTTATAATAGTGATTATGTAATAATGTAACATTATAGATTAACCAATTATCGGGGCCCTAGGATCCTTTGGGTTAATCTTGTTTTGTTTCCGTAGACACATAGTAATGTTAATTTTTTTAGTTATTTGTGAACAAAGTAATGTCTTTTTTAATTTTAATTAAGTACTTTTTTGTAATCCGATTGATGATTACTGTCTGCTTTACTTTGGAAATAAATATTCATGTAATACTTGAGTTTGCATCCTTAAGTGCATTTTCACCATTTTGATTTACATGTTCGCTTTATTTCATGAAATACAAAATCTTCTAAACAACTGGAGGGAAGCAGACTTGTTGAAGGGCCAAGTCAATCTTTGACGTGGAAAATGAAGCAGCAGAAATTTTAAATGAGTTTAAACAGACAGAGGTGCTGTTAATTATTTGGCCTAAGCATTTTTACGTATTAAATCTGAGTTTAATGTTCTTCTTAGCGTTAAAGGCAAGTATTCGATTCAGTTGATATGCAGTTACGGTCAGTCGGATTGCTGGGTGCTGCGCTGATTTCGGCGGTGATCTACTACTAAGCTTATATTTAAATTAAAATTTATTTAAAATTCAAATTGACTCTGACACCAAATGCTAGGGAAAGCATGCATATTTGATAGTGAATATTTATTCTATAGGCTCTATACAAATCTGGACAGTTATATGAAAAATGCAGTATTATTTTAAAAGTCGATGAAGTCGAATTTATTACGCTGAGTTCTATTAAACAGTGTTATCCTATTCTTTGTATAATGCCATAAATGGATTCATATTCAGTTACATCCACATGCTTAAAGAAGGAAGTATTTTCAGAATTTTGTCGCAGCATGGGTTATTGCCTGCTAGAGGGCTCATCAACGTCGTGACCCAGTTGACGCGGAAGTGGTGGAGGGCAATACAGTTAAATCTGAGAGTGCCTTGCTAGCTTTCAGTGTTGAATTTTCTCATAAGCAAAGTGGATGGGATATCTGATAGATAGCTGGCAAATTTACTCAATTAAAGTTCCATTTTGCACAACAGCTATGAAAATATTTTCGCCAAGATTGGTTGTAGGCATAATTCTACAGGTGGAATATGTGTGCCTAGTCGGACTAATAAAATTCACAGACGGTGAGAACAACTTTTTTTACCTTAAAATTGTAAGTGAACTCAGTAATTTACTCTAACTAATAGCACGCCTTCAAGCAATACAAAATGCTTTGGCTAGAGCTGTCACGCGAACGCCGAAAGGTCATCACATCACTACGGTCTTGAAATCGTTTCACTGGCCCAAAGTTCAAGAACGGATGCATATGTCTGTATGTTTGATTAGCAACTGTCTTAGCGTCAACAGAGTGCTGCAATAATCGGTAGGCCAGTTCTATATAAAGATTAGAACTGGACAGACATGGGTCAATTACAATTATAATTGTAATTCAATTGTAATTAATTACATTTTGCCAATGTAATTGTAATTGTAATTGATCTGTGAAAAGTTCAATTACATGTAATTGTAATTGTAATTGCCATGTGTGTAATTGTAATTGTAATTGAGCTATTGTAATTGATTTACTCAATTACAGGAATGTGAGTTTTATAAGTTCTAATAGCGTATTAGCATGTATGAGCCGAAGTCTTGTCAGTCTATGTATCGCAGTGAATACATTGGATGGTTAGTGAATTGTCAAAGCACAACGGTTATTGGTAAATGGACTCACTGCTCTGGTCAGTTGCCATGCAAACATTTACTTACCGGCATTTACTTTTTACTGCCTTTCAAATTGGAAGGAACCAGCTTATCATATGTCTACTTCCTGTGTTCTGCGGCTGCACTTTTTGTGAATAA
Organism: Metaphire vulgaris; assembly: GCA_018105865.1. NCBI lineage: Eukaryota > Metazoa > Annelida > Clitellata > Crassiclitellata > Megascolecidae > Metaphire > Metaphire vulgaris. Next base: position 2,571,460 of record CM030834.1, read on the forward strand.
AAGTTTAATGCCAGCTACCAGTAAAGATGAGCGTAAATCAAGCAGGAGTAATATGGAAATATTTGAAAAGTCTGATGACTTTAATAATGCTGTTTCCAATGCAAATGTTAAAGTGAAGTGCCGGTTGTGTGGTGAATTAGTGTCATGCTCGAAAAAGGCTACTTCGAATTTGTTGACTCATTTGCGGGTTTGTGAAACTTTGTGTTACAGTTTTTTAAATAGGCTGTAGCATATAAATTTGTTGAACTAATTTATGTTAATTATTTTAGACACTTAAGTTTTTTAAAAGAAGCAGAAAGAGGAATGAAAAGTAATTGTAATTGTAATTGTAATTGACAGGTTTGTAATTGTAATTGTAATTGATCTCAATGTAATTGGCTGTAATTGTAATTGTAATTGTAATTGACAAAAATCCGTATAATTGTAATGTAATTGTAATTGCTTAAAACGTAATTGACCCATGTCTGGAACTGGATTCAATTTGTTAGTTTCATATGTCTGCAAATTTCTCTACATGTTTTTATGATAGACAATAATTATAGAATGCTATACAGAATGTATTTGTGTTCAACTGGCGTTTCAAAATGTTGTATCTATAGAAGTTTTGTCAAATAACACATTATTTAAATATATGGAAGCAATAATATATTGTAATAAAATACTTTTAAGAGTTTATTGCAGGCGTATATGGAACAGAGGAGTGACCGACAGGAATCGTAATGAATGGAAATATCACCAGTTAAATTACCAACCCATTTCAGTTGCAATGTACATCTTCACGACACACACTTTGATGAATCATAATTCCGTTGGTAGCGTTTTCGAGCAAAACTCTATAGAGATTATTAGAAACTCTGGTATATCTAAACCAGAAAACAAAACAAAAATACATATGTTCATAAAACACAAACAAGTTCTTGATATTTTCAGCCTTCTGAATAAAATGCCTCTAACAGTGCATGGCTCTTTATTGCTTGTCGTTTGATAAGGATCTATCTACGTGAGACTGGTTAATCCCAGTTCATGGGAGTCCAATCCATCCGCTGGTCGTCTTGAGGTACGATGCTACTATGGCTTTCTGTGGGGTTACAGCGCATGGGGTACCGTGTGTGATGATGAGTTCACTGATGCTGCTGCACAAGTGGTGTGCTCCAGCCTTGGATTTTGGTGAGCTTAGCAAATTGACTTCGTTGTTGCTGCATTTTTGCAACAATTTATTTTAGGTTTTAAAGAACAAGATAAATAGCATGATTGGACAACAATAATAATAGGTTCATTTTCTGTATTGTCGTTTGTGAAGGCGAGCAGGATCTGTCATTACAAATTCATTTGGAGCGGGATCTGGCGATATATGGTTGGACAATGTCGTATGTACTGGAACCGAAACAGGCATTGGTAGTTGTAGTCACAGACCTTGGGGAGTACACGACTGCAGCCACGGCGAGGACGTCGCCATCGATTGTGGTGTGGCTATTTTATTTTCAGCTAAAATAACACCTTGTTTTTTGGCATTAGGACTGCGTCTTTTTTACCGGTATTTAAAATCATCTTTCGCCATAAAAGATCTATTCTATGGCAATAGCAATAAAGAAAGAAATTCCTAGGTGTAGATTACAATACCGGGGATAGAAGTAAAACAGGCAACACAGTTCAAATAACTAGGAAGCATTTTCACAAGCGATGGAACAAGTGAAAAGGACATTGAAACCAAAATAGGAATGGCAAAGACAGCCTTGACACAACTCGTGACTATGTCAATGATGCTCATTGTCATTATTATTGATCTTTGCCTCCCGACATACAGTAGACGGATGCTCCGGCGGTCGAGCTCGATGCGACTTGACAACAACCACATGCGTCGACACGGTCGGAGGTTACTCTTGTTCGTGTAGGAACGGCTACACATATTTAACATCAACATCATGCACAGGTATGGGTGAGTCCTGTAGAGGATACTGTATATTCAGGGCATTTTTCGTTAATCACCAAAAGAGTGGTAGAATGCTGGATAGAACATCATTATAAAACCTGAAGAATTGTGACTTTACACAAATGAATGACAATTCCATTTTCTAAAAAAATGCAGGAGTTGTTTTAGCAATACCACTTTTAAATTCGATGCACAGGTCTTCTTAAGATCTAATATCGTTGAAGGAATAATAAGCAAAAACCAACAAAACAACTAATATGGATGTTTTTATTTTGCTTTCATAATGTTAATTGAAAGCTGATATCTAATAAATTGCATTCATTTTTTACATTATTATTTATAGATCATTGGGCGTTGTCGCCAGGTAGACCTGGCAATCGTCAGCATGTGTGTGGTGGAGCACGCCATGTGCCTCGATAAGCTTTCAAACATCCGCGATGTAGAGTGCGAAAAGCAGCGGTCCGAGGACCGAGTATTGTGGGACCCCGCTGATCAACGTCATGGGATTAGATGTTACCCGATTTATGGCCCCGAACTGACGGCGGTCGCTAAGGTAGCTGCGAAACCAGGCTAGGGTAGGGCCTACAATGCGGTAGGTTTTTCCAGTCTGGTCAGAAGGATGGTGTGGTCGACCGATAGCGGTATCAGCAGTGTAGTGGTACCAAGAGTACCGAGTGATACCACCTGGGAAGAGAAGCGGCACCGACGACAGATTAAGGGCGGTACCGGAGGCCCAGCTGAGGGAAAGGAGCGGTACCAGCGGTGCCTGTGGTTAAGGATGATTGGTACCAAGGGTACCAGGAGAGAGAAGGACTTGGTGTCGAGTGTTAGGACGTGGTACCGAGAGAGAGTGTGAGAGAGAGAGAGCAGTGAGTGGTGCCAAGTGACTGGCCGGTACCAAGGAGCTGGGTACCAGAGGTTAAGTGGTACCAACGGTATCGAGCGCCAGTAAGGTCGGTACCAGAAGGCGAAGAAAGAGAGGCACCAGGATAAGATGGCACCAGATATACAAGAAGGGCCGTGAGAGGCTAGGTACCAGAGACCAGAAAGTATAGATTAAGATAGGAAGGCTTGAAGTGTGCGGACCGGGCTGGCCATCGGGAGAGAGAGAGGAGAGAGAGAGAGAGAGAGAGAGAGAGAGAGGAGAGAGAGAGAGAGTTAATAGCAAACGTGGGAGCCCGGTGACGCCACAATATAAATATGAATATGATCAGATATTAACAAGCGATGCCTTTTACCTGCAGATATAAACGAATGCTACACTTGGCAGTTCCAATGCGATTCCGCAACAACCTCATGCACCAATACAGTTGGAAGCTATCGATGCTCATGCAAAAGCGGCTACAGACAATTTAACTCAACGACGTGCACAGGTTGCTGTCAACTATTTGTGTGCGAACAACTGCAGTATTTCATTCGCCACTCTGTATTAAATTATTGGCCGAATGCAATCATTTATTGCAGGCAATACCATTTAATAACGTAGTTATTTGAATATCAATATGAATATTCTTAGGAAATATGCTACTTTCACTCTGGTAATATTTTCCGGTAGTTTTAGATCGATAGGATACTGTAGGGGCGGTAGATGACAGAGTGGGTTACATCAGGCTGACGGAGCGGGTTCAAGCCCCGTTAGTGCCCCTAGTGGCTTTCACACAGGCAGTAATGCCTCCTAAGCCACTTTAAATCATGCTAAGTTTTTAAAGTTTTTTTCATGCTAAGATTTTTTAAAAGTGTTATCGTGTATAACGCAGATATAATTTTTGTTCTGCAGATATAAACGAATGCACTAGTGGTCAAAATCCATGCGATTTGGCAACAACCACCTGTGAAAACACAGTTGGAAGCTATCGATGTTCATGCAAGAACGGCCACATAAGCTATACGTCAACATCATGCACAGGTTGTTGTCTGATAATTGTGGCGTCTCAGCCACGGGTAGCGAGAGTATTATTATTATTTATTAATTACTATTTTTTATTACTAAATGTTTAATTGCTTAACTGCTTATCTTCCTAGAGTTAATAATGTAAATTCCTACGATTTTTAATTAATTATTTGTGACAAACGAAGGCGTTTGTGGGTATTAAGCGACGCCCGCGGCCTAATGCAGATGCCTTGCTATTTTTATCACGCTTAAAGAGGCGGAGCTAAATGGACTGCTGTCGAAACGCACGCATATGTTGCCCGTATCAAAAATTTTCTGTTAAGAACATGGGATGTGGTTTTCGCCCTGTCGTCGCTATAATCGTGGAGCAATATAGGGAAGCACATCGATTGAAAGCGAGTTTGTTTCGGAGCCAGATAAAGTGCCGAATGCTTATTGTTTCATATATAAGACAGAATAAGAATAATAAGAATAATAACTGTAACTAAAACAGCAGTTAACTGAAAAATAACAAATCAGTTAACTGTAACTGTAACTATAACTGAAAAATACCAATAACTGTAACTGTAACTGTAACTGAAAATAAAAAACTGAAATAGTTAAAATAACTGTAAAATTACAAATTTAAAAAGTCAAACACCACATAAAGCGATCTTCGATTAAACACATTGAAACTCTCGACCTTCAGAAATTATTTGTCATGTTTTGATGGACATGCCAGAGTTGTCCATGGATAGATGGGTTAACCCATGGGTTGGGTTGAGGCCAGATTTTGAAAAATAATAATGGTTTGGTTGAGTTTCGTGAATCTGTACCTGTTAACCATGTAAAATTGTAAATATAGGTTTTCTGTTTACTGTTTTGACAGATTCTTATATTATGTCATATGACTGCATGCGCTATTGTCGCCTTATAGGTTGGCCTAGATTCGATCGTAAACAACGCATTCAATAGTCTGTAGTCTGTACACACTGGATCATAGTTATTCAGATTGAGCAAGTCACGTGGACCTCTGTTATTTACTCTGAAAATATTCCTTGAACCGGTCACGACCAATGCTCCCTCTATTTTTTAACGTGCGCGCAAAAGTATAGTGCCTGAGCGCCTGAATTTTTTCATAGATGTAATCCAAGACAACAAAATTAGTGTTATTTGAAACCCAAAATCACTGCGCGGCAGTTGGAAGCTGCTGCGTGGCGTTTTATTGTCACGTGCGCGGCCGCGCAAGCGCGCAGCTTAGAGGGAACATTGGTCACGACTGGTGGCATAATAGTAAGATCTTTCGTGGAATTTGATAATAATCTTGGTGTTATAATTCAATACGTTATACACTCGAAAATGGCAATGACAATGAACGTACACTCGTACAGGATTGCTGCAGTAGTGAGTCTACCGGTAAATAAACACTTTCTTTATAGCCTATGTTTGAATGAAGTTCATTTTTGAAAACTTTTGGTTATCAGAAAATTGATTGTATGGTATTTACCAGACATCTGTTTGATGTAATGCAATGTAACAAAATATTTATATAGCGCCTCTTCTGAAGAATCACTCAGAAGCGCTCCCGCTGCAGTTACTGCATACTGACAAAGATAAATTTTAAGTTAGTTGAATACATATATGTTTTTAAAACGGCGATTGTACTTTCACGTTTTCGTCGGGTCGGGTCGCGGTGGGCTGTATTGGGTCCGCAGACATAAATTTTATGTGGGTCGTGTTGGGTTGAGAAGTTGGTGGGTTGGGTTGGTTTTGGGTTCAATAAACCGACACATAGACAACTCTGGAATATGCATGTGAAAATATGGACATAGGTCCTATAAGTAGATTTTTCAATAAATTAGAGAGATTAGAGTTATTGCTTATTAAGAAAATGCATCACCATCCCGTTAGCGTGCTCAATGGCGATTAACAAAGCGCTTCGCTAAGCCTGACTTTAAATAAGCGCTATATAAGTTGACATATTGACATATTGACATAACTGAAAAATAATTAACTGTTACTGAAAGTGTAACTGAAAAAAATCAATAACTGAAACCACACTGCTATGGACTACTAGTGCCACCTATCGAATAATCATATTGCTACATGATTATTATTATGACGAGACTTCAGATTAAATTTAATGAATCGTATTATTATTCTTTCTAATTGCCTATTTGTGATTTCTCTACACTATACCCAAATATAGATTTTGCTTTCTAGATATGGACGAATGCACCACTAGACAATCGCAATGCGATACAGCAACAACTATGTGCATCAATACAGTTGGAAGTTACTATTGTTCGTGCAGAAACGGCTACAGAAATTTAATTTCATCATCGTGTACGGGTAAGAGACAGACCTCGTATTGCATATGGATTACATAGGCTACATGTAGATTGATTGCAAATATCGAAGCTATGCAAGGGTATGTGCCAATTAGGCTAATATCCATTTGTTGGCGATTCTTAGCCTTTTAAAAAATTAAACCCCCTAGCAAAATTTGAATTTCGCGTGTACCCCCAAGGGCCAGTGGCGTGCAGAGGAAGGGGCGATGGGCCGGTGGCCCTGGGCATCCTCCAGATGGGGACATCCAAATGAGAGGTCAAGTGTGAGTTTATGCTATATTAGGCTAATTGCAAATTTTAAGAAAAAAGAAATGCAAAATTGTTATTTGACCTGGCAACGCTTTCTCTTCGTAGATGCTTTTTTCACTTAAAAATTGGAAACATTTTCGATGTGCCGTCTCTATTCCGGAAAATGCTGGCTACGATTTATATCTTGTTTGAACAACTTGGTGCACGTCCATCAACTAATCAGCCTCTGCACGCCACTGCCCTAGGCACATACATCGCCCCATGCCGTTGCCTCGCTCACTCATAGTTTTCGGCGTTTCTTTGTTTGGTAGTTTTATAGGCTGACAACTTGACATAACTAAAAATGGCGACGATCTTTCTTAGTCTTCATGCCTTCTTAATACGATGGTCAGTTTTAATACGGAGGCCAGCCAGCTGCCAACCCACGCTACATGCGTCTAAGACATTTTTGTCTCACACTCACTTTTTTTGTCCACCGAAAGAAAGAGACGTTTACTGTTTCCGATAGCGCCTGTCTTTGTATCATTCTTTCTTTTTCCCAGTAATTTTTTAATTCTTGTTTTTCCTCCCGTACCTTCTGGCAGCAGCTCCGTGCCTCTGGGGGTACGTTTACCACCGGTTGACAACCTCTGCGTTAAAGATTGCTGGTTGACGGTTGCTCTTAATACGGATGGAGATTTATGTTCTAAACGTGTACATTGTAGACGTGGATGAATGTGAAAGAGGAGAACATCTTTGCGACAATTTAACCACCATTTGCATTAATAATGGCGGAAGTTACCATTGCGTCTGCCGAACTGGATATGAAAGAGAAAACGAGATTCTATGTTCAGGTATCATGCTCAATTAAGATTAATTCTTTAGAAAATGTCAATGAGGATGCCTCAAACATTTAATCAGATTCTTTAACAAATAATTCCTTTAGCAAATAATTTAACAAATAATTGGGGCGATGGAAAATTCTTCAAGTTCTTTCGAAGTCTTGTCGCTGTCTCGAAAACCCGCTTGAACCTAAGCATGTCTATAGTATTAAACAAACCTTACCTTTTGCCCAATATTCAGATATAAACGAGTGTGTCAGTGGTAAATCCGAATGTGATTTGATGTCAACTGATTGTATCAACACAATTGGCAACTACACATGCGACTGCAGGAACGGATTCACGTATCTCGATGGAACGACATGTGTGGGTAAGATGCACAATAATGAAAGATGACTCGATTGACTACTAGTGTGTCGCAGCAGCTTTCTAAGCTTTCTAGCCATGTTCCTTAACACAGGCTAACTTAGAACAGTGGGCTGACTAATGCATCTCTACAGTCTTGTGGTACTGCTCTAGTCCTGAGTGATTCATTGATTGGTCAATGCAATTACATGTCCAATTTCATGTCGAACTTCTTGTAGAAACCTTGGATGTAAGCCATCTAATCCTGGGCTCTTGTTTGTCTTTAAATTGGTCAAAACCTTGATTGTCCATTCTTTTTTACACACTGTATCTGTTAGCAGTTCTTCGTTTTGATGAAACACAATAATATTTGGCTTCTCTCACAGTACTGTATTTGTATTATTTTCTTCTGTTAACACTGACCAAAAATAATTATCTTAATTGCACATGTTGGTTCTGGAAATTTCTTCAAGTTCGTTCGATGTCTTGTCGCTGTCTCGAAAACACGCTTGAACTTAAACATGTCTATAGTATTAAACAAACCTTACCTTTTGTCCAATATTCAGATATAAACGAGTGTGTCAGTGATGAATCCAAATGCGATTTGATGTCAACTGATTGCATCAACACAATTGGAAACTACACATGCGGCTGCAAGAACGGATTCACGTATCTCAATGGAACGACATGTGTGGGTAAGATGCACAATTGAAAGATGACTCGATTCACTACTATTGTGTCGCAGCAACTTTCTAAGCTTTCTAACGATTTTTCGTAGCACAGGCTAACTTAGCCACATAAGCCACTTTAAATCACTTTATTAGCGACGTCTATGCTGAGGATATATCTAATTGCAAAAATGAAGAATGCAGCGGACGGTTAGAGGTGCAACTATTAGGAAAGATTGAAGCGAATTGTCAAGTTCAGGTTAAACCATGACAATTTGAACATTTGACAAGTCTCTAGGTCAATGTATTTAGTACAGAATGCGTAGCGCACGAGCCGGGCGCTTTGTGCAACAGACTAACATAGAGCTATATGCATTGAAAAGGTGCACTCTGTTCTTGCAGAGAAACGACTCAAGGTAATCGTGGGCTCAAGTGTTGGAACATTTCTTGCAGTTGCTTTGATTGCAATAATACTCACGTTTTTCTACTGGAAGAGGTTACTCAATTGATCAATCGATTACTTATTTAGCGTAAAATTGTACTTATCAAAAACTTTGTGAAAAATCTAAACGTATTATGTCTACTGCTTTGCCCTCATCTAGCTTATCAAAAACCTCCTGAAGAAAGACTAAGAGGTTTGTCACGCATGAACGGCTCTTTTTAAAGCAATGCTGGTTGTTTTTAACAATTTTATGCCAAGATAAGTGCTCTAAAATATTCTCTTTCACTTTGCAGATTACAGAAGTTCGGTTTACTGGTCTGTAATTGCTTGGTTCACTTCGTTTTCCATTCTTGGGCTGACTAGTGCATCTCTCCAGTCTTGTGGTACCGCTCTAGTCCTGAATGATTCATTGTTTGTCAATTCAATTGCATGTCCAATTTCATGTCGAACTTCGTAAGGAAACTTCGGATGTAAGCCATCTTATCCTGGGCTCTTGTCTGTCTTTAAATTTGTCAAAACCTTGATTGCCCATTCTTTTGTACACAATACATCACTTAGCATTTCTTCTTCGTTTTCATGAAAAACAATTTTGGCTTCTCGCACAGTATTTGTATTATTTCTTCTGTAAACACTGACCAAAAATAGTTATTTTATTTGTACATGTTGGTTCTGGTCCAGTTCATGCGGGTTCAGTATTGAGGTTAAATGACAATGACGCTAATGATAGTCATCCGTTTCAAGGACCTTTTCCTAATGTTCGAGAAATCGAACTGTTTCTTATCTCGTTATAAAACAATCGTTTTCCTATTCTAAGCGGCTAGTTTGGCATCTAATTCTGAATGTTATTACTTTCAGTGAATAATTATTATTAGCATGTGCCAGAGCAAATAACTAAGCAATTCGAAATGCACTAACAGTGAGATTTTGAAAAGTTTAGCTTTTGCTGGCCATGTCGTTAATATATAATTATTGAAAAGAGACATACTCTACAATCTACATATTCAGTAAAATATCTTTCAGGCGAAAAGTTAATCAGACACTTCGGGCGGAATCTTCGGTCGTAGACAATGGTTGGTATTGATTTCAATTTAATATTCTGAACTGAGAAGGCCTACATGACATTTTAAATTTTATTAGACGTGCGAAAATATTTTCTACTTGTCTTAATTGTCTTAAGTCAAGCGATACAAATTTTTAGTGCAAAATATGTCCATCACCAGGGCAGTTCCAAATCTTATAATGAGCTCTTATGAAATCTCTGTTTAAAATATAAACTCTTAATATGGTCAAGTATTAATAATATTTCTTTCACAACTAAATAAATATTTATTCTTAGTGTGTTCATGGCAATAGTAAATTTTTTTCACGATCGTCATTTATTTCATATTTTCGATAGGATCTGGTGTAGATAATTCTGCAAATTCGAATATCTACATGGTCTTAAAGAAACCTGATAGTGATATGACTGGAAAAGAAGAAATATATGTTCAGCTAGATGCATCCACCCGTCTACCCGTCCCGAACAAGAAGCCCAAAGAGACTGCAGAATCTGCTGTTGATGAAAACACTCAATCTGTCATTTATGGAAACGTTCAATCAACTGGTGAAACAGTTCAGTCTGCCATTGATGAAGATGCTCAATTTTCCGCTAATGGAAACTTTGAGTTTCCCATTTATGAAAACGCTCACAAATGAATTTTCTACCGAGAAAATTCACGTGAAAGCGACAGAAAACATTGAGACAATGTATTCGACAACATCGATTTTTATGTTTTAGATTAAGATTCTAACACACCAATTTATTTCCGAAAACACATTTATATAGAAATTATTTATATTTCTCCTCTTTTTTCAATTGCATACATGTGTATTCCAAAAGCCCTATAACTTTGATGTGAAACTCTATAGACTGAAGTATACGAGACATTGGATAAAAAAGTCTCTGCTTCATCTAAGTCTTCCAAGTTCCACCAGTCGACCACCCATCACCGCCCTCGAGCCGCTTTCTTGCATCATAAAATGTGAAACAGGAATATTATTCTGAGTGCTGGATATGTAGGGAATATTTATCCGCGACAAACGTTATTTTCTCATCATCATCATCATCATCATCATCATCATCATCATCATCATCATCATCATCATCATCATCATCATCATCATCATCATCATCATCATCATCATCATCATCATCATCATCATCATCATCATCATCATCATCATCATCATCATCATCATCATCATGTTCTCTGTTCTGGAACAGGTTCAGAGCTCCATTGTTTCAATTCCTCTCTGCGTCTTGCTTCCTCCTTTACTTCTGCATTGGTATTGCGACGCTGTGTATCTGTTTTCATCATCCAGTCCAGTAGCATCTTCTTTGGTCTTCCTTTTGTCCTTCTTCTTGATATTCTGTCCTCAATTACTGTTCTGAGTAATGATTCTCCCCTTAGTACGTGTCCAATCCAGTTCCTCTGTCTTTTTTGATGGTACTGATTATCGATCTTTGTTCGTCCACCATCTGTAGTAGGCCTACTTCATCGTTTGTTTTCTTGTCCATCCACTTGATGTTTACCATTCTTCTCCATACCCACATTTCGAATGCTTCAAGCTTTTGTATGTCCTTCTTCTGGAGAGTCCAGGTTTCTGAGGCATATAAAGTGACACTCCATATCAACGTTTTTACCAGTCTCTTCTTTAGTTCTCTATTTAGCCCTCCTCTAACCAGTTCTCTGTCCAAAAAGGCTTTTTTTCCCATCGCTATTCTTCTCTTTATCTCCTCCTGGAATCTTATATTATTAGGCTCCCAAGGTAGCAGAATTGTGTAATCTGTTCCAGTTCTGTTCCATCAACCGTTATGGTGAATCTGGTTATTTTCTATTGGATGATAAAACAACGCCCAGTTGCACTTTGAAGAACAATCGAAATTGCTTTAATTTTTAAAAATTCACGATGTATTTTACCGCTTGTAAATTGCTATTCAAGATCTGAAAATAGTTTGACAAGTTTTTGGTTTGATCAGACTGTGTCAACCGTCAAACATTCAAAGTTTAATTTTGTCTTCAACGATTGACCAGAATTAATTTACGGCGTTGCCACGATATTGTGACGTCACTGCAGTATTTGTCACTGTCTGACCTTGCTAAAGGATGCTTGCAGTTCGTGCTATTGGACGTTTTTGTTTCATTTTCTCAGTTTTTAGATCACAATATCTTCTGACTAAGTCGGCAATAACACAAGATCAAAGGGTGCTGCAAAGGCGTCGGAGGGGGTTCAAACATTTGTGACAATGTGTGACGACGGGGAGAAGGGGGTTTCAGAAATGTGACGTCGCATATTACCAAATATTGTTATTAATACGGCAATGTTATAGAAATCGTGAGTAATTAGTAATTATTGGTTTTTACACTTGGTAGTTTGTAATATTTTACACTTATAATTATTATAATTCATTTTTAAGAAAATTTTAAAAGTTTCGGAATATCTTTATAACTATAATAATTATAACGAATTTTTTCAAACGATTTCATTGCAATACCTGCTTCATTCAAGAAATAAGTGATTTGAAACATTAATTTTGACATTTCAGAGATGTGGGGTTAACGCGTTGTGACATCATATTTGATTGGGGTCTGACTTTTTGTTACGACACGTGTGACGAGGAAAGGGAGTCAAAAAAGGCAAAAATCGCGTGACATCATTTATGGACGGCCCCTAAATTCGAGGGCATAAAGAGTTTATCTAGAGTCGTTACTGCAACAATCCTGCATGTAATTTCCATAGGACTATTTCAATGCTATCCACTTCAGACGCCGACAGCTGCGATCTAGCATCTGTAAAATTCTTTACTACAGATGGAAAGTCACGCTCTGAATGTGCCGAGTTGGCTGATAGGAAGATTACAGTGTTACCATCTATAATATTAAGATTCTTGTTAAGATTCTTGTTCTGTATGTCTGTTACCTTCAAGCGTTCTCATTGGTTGACGAAGAAGCGTTTGACGAAGCGTACGTTTAGCACGGTTTAGTCGAGTCATTGCAGCATCAGAGGGGTGGGCGTGCGACGTCGTTGCTATTGGTAACAATTGTTCGTAGCTTGAAATTTTAACGTACATTTTAACGTACACAAAAAATACGTGTACAGCGTCACAAATGGTCACAGTTGCATGATTTTAACGTACATAGGCCTAATTATTACGTGGCGCAGAGCTTGGCTAGGTGGCGTATGTACAGTACATCATTGAAATGTTGTTCAGCATGAATTCAATGATTGGGTATTAGGTATAGGTATTGGTTAGTATTATCCTGCACTGCGAGCGAAGCGAGCATCTTTCTAGTAATAGTTTTAAAAGTCTAACCTCTCAGTCGACGTTCGACGTCACTTGCCATTGTCATTTTTTTCGAGTGTAGCCTATAACGTAACTGAATTATGGCGTCGAATAACGTGAAAACACCTTTCTATCTTGCCTATTGCCAACTGGTTCTGACCGGTTTAAGAAATGGCGTTCACACAAATAAAAAAAACAACAGTCGATTCCGTTTATCCGTCCACGTGATTTGATCAATCTATTGTGTGGTTCTCACACAGGGCAGTCCCTACTGAACCACTTTAAACCTTGTTATATTATTATTATATATTATTATAATTGCTATGGTCTGGTAAGCACAGGCTACTGAATGTGTTGCCAACTATGTAATCTGGGCTAATGTAGATGGCGCCAATATCATATGACATAATACCAGAATCTAAGGCCATTTTTAAAGCATTGGCCTAAACAGAAACTCTATGTTTAACAGGTTAACTCACGAAACCCAACCCGACCCATTATTTTTTTACAAATCTGGACCAACCCAACCCATGGGTTAACCTAATCCATGGACAACTCTTGCATACTGGCAGTTTTACAATATTTTATCGACACAATAATCACACTATACAGTCCTTTTGATTTTAGCAACCAGGAAGAAGTGCTTAAGTAAATACAGTGTAAGTCAAACACAATATTGTTGTATACTAACAAGCTTAACTAACATCTACTGTAAACTATCAACCAAGCTCCTTTTTGCCCGTCAAAGCAAACAGCAATCTGGTTATCCCCATGCATCAGTCACATTAAAAACTTTTTACAAGGAAGTAGAGGTCGATTTCATAATGCAATGTTACGTTACATTGCGTGCATAGTAATTTGTTCTTAATTCGTTTTTAGGCAATATCCATCACAATCGGCGAGTAAATTTCTAGACGCCTATAGGAAAATCATATCCTCCGAGTTGGGAAAGGTTCTTTAACGACGTTCTGATTAGCATGGCCAATGATCCCGGAGTGTTTGAGACCCGAGCTGGTCTCTAACAATTTCTCTCTCACATTTGAGACGGATATTCAAGTAATATTTGGGTTCGTTTCCTTAGGTATTTCATGAATTACAAACTCTTCTAAACAACTGTAGAGAAGCAGATCTGTTTAAGGGCCAAGTCAATCTTTAACGTGGAAAATGAAGCAGCAGCAATTTTAAAACGAGTCTAGACAGGCAGAGGTGCTGTTAATTATTTGGCGTAAGCATTTTTACGTATTAAATCTGCGTTTGATGTTCTTCTTAGCGTTAATAGCAAGTATTTGATTCAGTTGATATGCAGTTACGGTCAGTCGGATTGCTGGATGCTGCGCTGATTTTGGCGGTGATCTACTACTAAGCTGATATTTAAGTTAAAATTTATCTAAAATTCAAATTGACTCTGACACCAAATGCTAGGGAAAGCATGCATATTTGATAGCGAAAATTTATTCTATAGGCCCTATACAAATCTGGACAGTTCTATGAAAAATGCAGTATTTTAAAGTCGATGAAGTCGAATTTATTACGCTGAGTTCGATTAAACAATGTTACCCTTTTGCTTGGTTTACGGACAAATCACCCCCAGCAACTCGTCCCCGGAAAACTCGCCTCCGACAAATTCGCCCCTGAATGAAAAGGTTTTGCGGAAAATTCGCCCCAGCAATTCGCCCCCACCCCCCGATTCGCCAGGTCGCTAACAAATGAGGACAACTGCAATTGTTGCCAGATTTAAGCGTCTCGTTGAGAATTTTCCAAATCGCACTCTGAAAGCCAACTTAAGCGGGGTTGCTTATAATTTTGCTCTTTAACCATCATCCGTACATTTTGTTTTAAATGTTGACATCCGTTCATTATTTTTACGTTTTTCGTACATTGACTTTATTTGTTTACCATAATTATCTAGCTTTCGATCTTTAGATTGCATTAGCTTTACATTTTCCGTACATTGTCTTTAAATGTTGACCATATCTAGACAGCATTAAGAAAGTACTACTTACATTTCTAACCCATTGTATTTTCTTTAAATTCGATACGAATTTGTCGTGGGCAAGTTACTGGTGGCGAATTTTCTGGGGGTGAGTTGTACCTGGGAGCGAATTTGTCGGAGGCGCGTTACTGGGGGCGTTGTCCGTATCCTATTTCGCTTGTATAATGGCATAGAAAAGTACCGAAAACGAAAGAACACAGTGTTCCGGATACCGCAATAATTAAATTGAGACAATAGTATTCTGAAACCATAAAGGAAACGACCACAAACAAAAGAATTTTAGATGTGTACTGCGCAGTAGGCAGCCAAACGGTCGGCGCTTGCGCATCGCTCCCAGGGTGGCAAATATAAGCGGTACAAAGACCAACTGAAGAAGATCCTGAAACTCTGCATTGTCAACATCAATGAGAAAACGTCAGGAGCGCAAAGAGCGCAACAATTTCTCATCAGTGTTGCCCACGATTAATTTTGTATGTTCTATATGTAGCAAACAATGTACTGCTAGGATACGTTTGTTTAGTCATATGCAGACCCACAGTGGGTCACGCCTGTCATCGTCGAAATCGACGGACTGCTTAGAGTTTTTAATTTATAATGCCATAAATGGAGTTATAGTCATTTACATACAAATGCACTACTTAAATAAGGAAGTATTTTGAGAATTTTGTCGCTGCATGGGCTATTTCCATCTAGGGAGATCATTCATTTCGTGATCCATGTTGACGCGGAAGTGTTTATGAGCGCAAAACAGTTAAATCTGAGTGTCTTGTTAGCTTCCAGTGCTGAATTTTCTCATGAGCAAAGTAGATGGGATATCTAGTAGATATCTGGCAAATTTACTCCGTTAAAGTTCCATTTTTCACAACAGCTATGAAAATATTTTCGCCAAGATTGATTGTAGGCCTGATACTACAGATGGAATATGCGTGCCTACTCGGACTAATAAAATTCACAGACGGTGAGAGCACCTTTCTTGCTTAAACGTTTAAGTGAACTCAGTAATTTATTCTAACAAATGGCACGTTTTTCAAGCATTACAAAATGCTTTGACTAGGGATGTCAAGCGAACGCCAAAAGCAGAGCTCGAATTGCTGGGGGTTGGGGTTGGGGTTCAGCCCTCCTTTAAATTGGCAGACCCTCCCTAGAGAAATGCAAAAAAAGTTACTGGGGGTCAAGTAAAACCCCCATTAAACTAGCTAATTCTATAAATCTGATGGTCTGATGGTATGTGTCCATCGGCATTTCCGCCATTCTTGCTTACTGATTTTTCAAAAGTCAGTGTTTCCCATCAACCACCTTTCTGTCACAGATTGCAGTTCTTGATGAAACAAACTGGCCAGATTATGTACTTGAGAAAACTCTTTATGGAACAACAGAGATATCCTCAGTATGCAAGACCATGCATTTCTCGATGAAGCAGACTGCTGATGTTCTCAACGATTTGGCTGAGTTCAAGAAGACAAGAAAACTTAGGCCACAGCTAGCAGAACTTCAACGCTTAATCAATGTGTATCCAGTGTCATCTGCTGACTGTGAGAGAGGTTTCAGCGTCATGAACTTACAGCACACTTCAGTCCGCAACAGCCTGGAATCACAAGCTGTTGATAGCCTCCTGATGATTGACATTAATGGACCACCATTGCAGTACTGGCAGCCAAATCGCTATGTTATTTCCTGGCTTCGCAAAGGACACCATGGAGCTCTGGACAAGGTTTCAGGGATCTCAAAAAAATCTGAAAAGTTGACAAATAGCGCCTCAATATTCGTACTGTAATCAGTATTTATACCTGCATTGTGCAATAGCTCTGCATTCAGTTTCGGTTTTTTCATTTTGTATTCATTGATGAATAGCTATGCAAAATTTTGCAAATGACAAAAGTGAAAATTCTTAAAACACCACGCTCGCCATGACCCCCCTTTCATTTTCTCACAATTCGAGCACTGGCCAAAAGCCCACCACATCACTACAGTCTTGAGATCGCTTCACTGAATCTTGAAATGTATTCAGACTCTAATTCGACCAGCAGCCACGCCACTAAAATTCTAAGATCGGTAGATCTCAAACACTGCGCCTCGTCTATGGAATGATCTCCCGTCAGAAATCCGAAAGATGAATAGCCCGGGTTCCCTTCAGTCAATAAATCAGTCCTCATTGACCATCATTCCACAAGCTTTCCGTAAACAAATTAAAACTATTATTGTCAAGAAATTTTATGGTAAAATCTTTAATATTGGCCTGCCAGCATTCTATTCACCGCAAATCTTATTAGCATCCTCCATAAAATATACCTTGATGCTACTGCCTACCTGGATCTACACCTTGACCGCCACGGATTACGGAATACGAACCATGAATTTACCCAGATTGAGCGCTCGTGAATAAGCTGATGCACTACACCAAGTTTTCGGGCAGCGCTATGCAAATTTCGTTACTTGTATATTTCAGACAAATAAGAAACATAATTATATGTATAATTCGATAAATGTGAAAATGTCAATATGATAATGATCATCATCAACATTGACCAAGAATACTATAGTTAATCAATGCTAATATGTTTCATTCAAGTTTGTTTAGAGTTATCAATAGGCTTTCCTGTCTGTATCTTTGATCAACAACTGTCTTAGCGTTCACAAGATACTGCAATCATTGGTAGGCCAGTTCTTTATAAAGATTAATATTGGACTCAATTTTTAGTTTGATATGTCTGAGAATTCCTCTTTAAGTTGTTGTGATAGATAACTAACAATTACATGACGCTACACATAATGCATTTTGTGCTCAACTGGCGTTTCAAAATGCTCCATCTATAGCAGTTTTGTCAAATAATATATGAGTTAAATATATAATAGCAATAATCTATTATAATAAAATACTTTAAGAAGTGTACTGTATTGCCGGCGTATATGGAACAGAGGAGTGACCGACAGGAATCGCAATGAATGGAAACATCACCAGTTGAGAGACCCATTTCAGTTGCAATGTACATTTTCACGACACACGCTTTGATGAATCAAAGTCCGTTGTTAGCGTTTGCGATCAAAACTCTACAGAGATTATTAGAAGATCTGGTTTAGCCTATATCTAAACCAGAAAAACAAAGGACAATAGATATTTTCATAATACAAAAACAGGTTCTCGATATGTTCAGCCTTCTGAATAAGATGTATCTAGAGGCTGTCCATTAATTACATCAACAATTTAGGAGGGAGGGGGTTTGAAAAAGTTTGACAGTTGTTGACAGGGGGGAGGGTGGTCAAGAGAAGTTGACGTCAACAATTTCACTTTTTCCAAATAATCAAAAAACAGGAAATTTTATAAAATACTACTTATTACAATAGAAAAAAGCATTAGAAAAAAGGTCATCACCACCACATTTTGACACTCGATGAGGAAAAAAGGGAAAATGGTCATTACCACAAAAATAATAACCTTGTTATTGGGATCTGTTATTGATCTTGGGGGGCTAAAAATTTTTTGACGTAATTATGGGAGGGTTAACTGAAAGTTGACAGTTGTTGACAAGGGGAGGGGGTCAAAAATTGCCCAAAAATTGTTGACATAATTAATGAACAGCCCCCTAGCAGTGCATGGCTCTTTATTGGTTATCGTTTGTTCAGGATCTATCTCTGTGAGACTGGTTAATCCCAGTTCATCGGTGTCCAATCCATCCGCCGGTCGTCTTGAGGTACGATCGTACAATGTCACCCTGTCGATTTACAGCGAATGGGGTACCGTGTGTAGTGATGGGTTCACTGCTGCTGCTGCACGAGTGGTATGCTCCAGCCTTGGATTTAGGTGAGCTTAGAAA
Source organism: Metaphire vulgaris (assembly GCA_018105865.1). Lineage (NCBI taxonomy): Eukaryota > Metazoa > Annelida > Clitellata > Crassiclitellata > Megascolecidae > Metaphire > Metaphire vulgaris. The sequence continues at coordinate 2,590,265 of CM030834.1, forward strand.
ATTGACTTCGTTATTATCGCTGGATTTTTGCATCAATACTTAATTTGCCTTTGTTGAGTCTATACCAGGGTCGGCAACCTACGGTTTGCGGGCTATATGCGGCCCACCAGTTAGTTTAAACCGGCCCTCCGGCCTCACAACTTTTTGGTAAAAAATGTCATCATCATTTGTTTTAAGTCTGCCAAGCAAAAAGAAAGATAATCACTAGTTTTTCGCACTTGATAGGCCTATGTATATATTTGGAGAACTTTTGAACTTTTGAACTTTTTCTAGCACAAACTTTCTAGAAAAACATAGACCTTACATTTCTTAAAACGTTTAGTAGGCCCGTCGAAAATGATTTAATTACTTGGCTCTCTCTGACAAACGTCGCCGTAGCAATTTAGTTCTCGTTGTCCAAAAGGCTGCTGGCCCCTGGTCTACACTAAAGGTAGAACAGATGAATTTAAGAATTATAGAGTTTTAAAGAACAAGATACATAGCATGATTGCAAAACATTAAGAGGCTCATTTTCTGTATTGTCGTTTGTGAAGCCGAGCAGGATCTATCATTACAAATTCATTTGGTGTGGGAAACGGAGCGATATGGTTGGACAATGTCGTATGCACTGGAACCGAAACAGGCATTGGTAGTTGTAGTCACGGATCTTGGGGAGTATACAATTATTATTGCGGACACTACAAGGACGTCGCCATCGATTGTGGTGTGTCTATTTAATTTTCAGCTAAAATAATCTCTACATGTAGCATGTTTAGCATTATGGCGAAACTAGTTTTTACTAATTTAAGCGTGCCTGTTTATTTGAAATCACTTGACATCTAAAACAATGAATATTATAATACCAAGCCGACACCTATAGCACACGCAGTTCGGTCATGACATCGTATCATGCTCTAAAGCAGTTATGCATCTTTTCCATTTAAAATTTACGCAGGAACGGCAATGTGATAAATACACGATTGCGTTGACCGAGAATTTGTACACTATGCGAATTGCTTTGAATTATCACCTGAAATCGATCGACCTTGTATATGATCTTAACCAGGGGTGGCTAGCACTTTTGCTACAAGTGGGTCATTATACATTTTTAGCGGCATGAAGGGGCCGCATTTTTGGTGCTTTTTGCACATAATTGTTTTTAACAATAGTATAGTCGCTGAAGTTACATAACGGTAGTAACTGGTAGCAATTAAAGATAAACAGTAGCTAATAGTTACTATTTTACTAAATTAAGCACAGAAACTAAAAGTCTTACTCATGATTCAATATTGCATGCATAAATAGGACCAATAACATTTATATGGGAAGATGCCCTCAGGACCGCCAATCAGGAGGTTGGCCATCCCTGATCTTAACGCATCGACAACATCCAACTGATTTACGGGGATCTTGTTTTAGTTGCTTGAAATCAATGCGGTCATGGTTTCGAAATGTGTGTGAAGGGGAGGGGCACCAAGACTTTTACAGATCCACATTTCCAGTTCCGACTAAGGAGCCTGACTGAACGCGATGAACTCCATGGACGGGGTCGGGTATGGAGCTCTAAACGAAAATTTTAGGGTAATGTAGGATTCAAATATCAAGATTCGGTGAAGATTTTCCAGACTATAGGCCCTATGCCAACATGTTAGCAATTCGCCAACTGAAAAAATGTTTGCAGGGTCATTACTTCTCCTAGAGAGGCATGGGGCCAAAATGTAGAGTAGCCTATTGCTAGCTTCAAATGCTAAACTTTTGAGAAAGTATGAAGACTATATTTTAACATTTCGGCAGTCACCTTACCCACCATTAGATATATTTTCTTGATCCCCCACTGGTGCAGACTTTCTTCAGAGACCCCCAGGTACCGACCCTCTTCTGGCTGCGCTAATGTACTTGAAGACAGACACGTATATTTTATTTAGTCCGACTACAGTGCTTGGGGAGCGTCGTGAGATTTCCCAGAGAGATCTGGGGCGGATCTCCTGTAGGAGAAATTTTGAGTAATATTAGAATTAGACAGTGAACTTTTGCACTCTTTTGACAGTCGCGTTATCACTATCCCACAAAAAATTTCGCATCAGTTTGCGCAAATCTCACGACTAATGACGACTGAATAATGTGCCCGGTCCACCGGAACTCCCTCATGACTATGCCAAAGATGCTCATTGTCATTAATATTGATCTTTGCCTCCCGACTTAGACGAATGTTCCTCCTCCGGTCGAGCTCAATGCGATTTGACAACAACCAAATGCGTCGACACGGTCGGAAGTTACTCTTGTTCGTGTATAAACGGCACCACACGTTCTACATCAACATCATGCACAGGTATTTGTGAGCCATGTAGAAGATATATCCAATACATTTTTCTTTAATCTGAAAAATAGTGGAAGTAATTCATCACTTTTATCAAAGAAAGAATGATCCATAAAATATGCCTTTACATAGAATCAGCTAAGCTTTTACGGAAATTCAATCCTAGCGTTCTGACTATACATTTAGATATTATGCGCATAACTTAGAACTATGGATAGAGCATCGTTATAAAACTGAAGCATTTTAAATTTACAAAAGTATGACAAATCCATTTTATAAACAAATACAAAAGTTGTTTAAGTGGCACCACTTTGAAATTTGATGGAATAGGTTCTATTAGGAGTTTCTATTAGATCTAAGATCGTTGAAGGAATTATAAGCAAGAACCATCCAAGCAACTAATGTGGATAATTTTATTTTGCTTTCACAATGTAGATTGATATTTATGATGATCCTTACCCTATTAACAAGTAATGAATTTTACCTGTAGATATAAACGAATGCCCCACTAGACAGTCCCAATGCGATTCCACAACATAATAATAATAATAATAATAATAATAATAATAATAATAATAATAATAATAATAATAATAATAATAATAATAATAATACCAACAACAACAAGGTTTAAAGTGGTTCATAATGGTTTGTCCTGCGTGAGAACCACTGTTGTACCCATCCAATTCTAGTATCCTACAGTACTGAGGTTTATTTTTAAATCTTTCACACTCGTAGCCATTACTATCTTCTCGTCCAGTTCATTCCATCTGTCCACCACTCTTGCACTAAAAAGTGTTGTTTGTGTCTTCCAAACACTTTTCCTAAACAGTTTCGTGCTGTGTTCTCTGGTTCCATTATACTGTTTCGTTCTAAAGAACCTTTCTCTTGGTATTTCCACTTTGTCAGTATTTTGAATGTCTCAATTAGATCCCCTCTCGTTCTCCTTTTTTATAAAGTTGTCAATCGCTTTAGTCTTTCATAATAGGTTAATCTCTGATACATTTTGATCATCTTTGTTGTTGTGTAATACTCTTTCTGAAGTCTCTATGTTTTTCTTCAGTAATGGGTGCCCATGCTTGAACACAATACTCCAAATTTTGGCGTAACACTGTCTTATAAAGTCTTTCATAATTACATCCTTCTCTCTGCTCACCACCGTTCTTGTGATCATACCTAGAATTCTGTTGGCCTTCTTAGCTGCTCCTGCACATTGTCTAGATGGCTCTAAGCTGCTATGCATGATGACCATTAGATCTTTCTCCTCAGTTATTATTATTGTTATTATTATTATTATTAATTCTGACAATTTCATATAGCGCAATACGCATAGCGAAGGCTAAAGTCAAGAGCGCTTTACAAATGTCCCTAATAGGAGATGTTAAATAAATATGTTTTAAGGTTCCTAGTGAACAGTTCAGGAGATGTCACCCTAGTCACGTCCGCCGGCAGTGAGTTCCAAAGCAAAGGGTTGCCCCTCGAAACAGACCGATCCCCAAATTTTGCTGTCGTAGACGGGGGTGGAACCACCAATTGAGAACGACTGCTAGATCGAAGCTGCGAGCGCCGATCAGACGACTTGGGCTTACAGACAAGAGCCGTTAAGTACTCGGGGCAGAAAGGGTCATTTAACGTCCTAAATGTAAACCAGCAACGTTGTAACAGTTGTAACAGTTAGTCCCTTCCCACATAGCTTAAACTCATTATATGCTCCCTTCTTCCCACTATGCACCAACAGAGTTGGAAGCTATCGATGCTCTTGCAAAAATGACTACAGACAATAATATTGAATTGAATGACGTGCACAGGTTGCTGTCAACTATTTGTGTGCGAACAACTGTTTCATTCGACATTCTGCAATATATATATAATTATTGGCTGAAATCAATCATTTATTACCGACAATACCATTTAAGAACGTAGGTATATTAATATGAAAGTATCCTGAGGAAATATGTTATTTTCAGGCCATGGTAACAGTTTTCTGTAGTTTATAATCGTTAAGATACTATTATGTATTATCCAAATATAATTTTTTGTCTGCAGATATAAACGAATGCAACAATGGTCAACATTCATGCAATTTGGCAACAACCACCTGCATCAATACATTTGGAAGCTATCGCTGTCCATGCATAATCGGCGGCTACGAATACTATACACCAACATCATGCACAGGTTGTTGTCATAGACGTCTAAAATAAATAAATCCATCACAGCAGAAATCCAACCAGAGCGCGGCACTAGAAACTACAGATGATGAGACAGCAACTGAAATATTTTGGAACATGATAAAGACCAGTGACTCTCTATAGAAAATAAGATTGTGTTGGGGATAGCACAAGGAAGCAGGTGAAAAGGAAGAACAAGCACCAGATTTATTATTATTTAAGCGCATAGCCTTTCGGCCGTTGCGATTGTACGCCATAACTGTCTATTCTGCGCACATTAGACGGCTTCGGACACTGGCAATCCACAGTCCCCAAGGATTTGGTGAAGCCAAGTGATTGATGGTCTGCCTCGTGGACGATTCCATCCTGTAATCCAAATGTTTCTGTCTCGAAGTCGCGTTACTAGTTGAAGTGCAGCTGAGGCAGGCGCTGCTGGTGGGAGTCTTGCGACGTGCCCAAAGAGGCCGAAACGTCGACGACGAACAATGGCTTGTACAGTCTCTAGTCCAGAGCGCATGTATTCTTCATCATTGCATATGAAGACAAACCATCTAATATTAAGGATTCTACGTTGAGCTTTAGTGTGAAAAGCTTCAAGTCTTTTCCACTCTTGACCAGTCATCGTCCAAGTCTTACTTCCATATAAGAGTGTTGAGAGTACAAGACATGCGTACATCCGAAATTTAGTTTGCAGGCTCAACCGACGTTTCTGCCATATTCGGTTCAGGCGTTGCATGACAAATGAGGCAATGCCTATGCGACGGATAGACTCATCAAGTGAATTGGCCATAATACACATCTTTGATCCAAGGTAACAGAAACTTTCAACTGAGTACAGAGTTTCGGAACCAATAAGGATTGGTTCCTCTGCAAGACCAGACCCAAGGTTTTGAACTTTGGTCTTCGTCCATGAAACATAAAGACCAAATTTGGAGGTCTCACATTCCATTTTCTCCAGAGTATTTTTAAATTTATCACGACTTTCTTCAAATAGGATTGCATCATCGGCGTAGTCGAGATCTGTAAAATGTTGATCACCAAAGTGAATGCCCATATTACCTGCAGTTATCCAGTTCATTATATAATCCATCGCACAGCAGAAGAGAGCTGGTGCTAGAACACATCCTTGTCTAACGCACGAGGATGTGCAGAATCTGGTAGAGAACCGGTTACCAAGACGAACTCTACTAGTTGTGCTGTGCCATGATGAAGTTCCTGAATTAGATCAAGCAGCAATTTTGGCACACCGATGCCAGCTAGTGCATCAGGTGGGAAAATGAAATCCATGAAGCATCAAATATGGCCATATCGGTGCTAAATACAATGACAGGAAGTAAATAAAAAATGAAGGAAACTCATCCAGGATATTACCATAAGTTAATTTCACCTGACGAAACATGGTGAAAATTCTATGCAAGATATTGGCTCAATGTAATCAGATTTATATATTATGCAGTGAGTGCAGTATGGCTCATGAAGCAAGATTGTATAGCTATTCCGTACAAATTCATTATTTCTAAATCCTGTTTACAGCTTAATCTGATTTTTAAAGTATAAAATAGGTGATATACCATGGTAGTTTGTTCTGTAATTAATTGCTTACAGATATAGACGAATGCGCCACTAGAATATCACAATGCGATGCGACAACAACCACCTGCATCAATACAGTTGGAAGCTATAACTGTTCATGCAAAAACGGATATGAAGGAAGAACTTTAACGTCCTGCACAGGTTTCCATCTGATATTTATGCGCAAACAAACTAATTCATCCCTCATTTGGCACGATCTTCGGTGCAATGTAATCAGTTATTGCAGGCAGTACCATTTATGAATGTAAATATATATAGTAATATCCTGAAGAAGGTGTATTTCAGACTCTATTGACAGCTTCTTAATTAAAGATTAAAATGAATAAGATACTATACTATATTACCGAAATATAGATTTATATTGATTTTGATGTGTAGATATAGACGAATGCACCACCAGACAAGCTCAATGCGATGCAACATCAACTATATGCATCAATACAGTTGGAAGTTACTATTGTTCGTGCAGGAAAGGTTACATGAATTTGACTCTACAGGTGTCATCATGTACCGGTAAGAGACCATAATTCAATGAGGAGACAAAGTGAGTGTGAAACTTACTGTATTTCACAAAAATTACACAAGCAATTGTATGATCTAGATGAGGGATTTGCAGCCAATCTTTTTTTTTCTTCTTCTTCTTCTGCTTATTATTATTATTATTATTATTATTATTATTATTATTATTATTATTACGAACATTTATAAAGCGCAAGTTCGCAGAGCAGCAAATGTGCTAATTAATGTCAGTCAGTGCTGGCTATTAAACAAAAGAGTCTTCAGCTTCTTTCTGAATGAAAGTAATGACAGCTCAGAGCAAGCGATGCGCAGTGGTGTCGGGAGGGAGCTCCAGAAGGTTGGTCCAGCGATAGCCAGGCTGCGGTCTCCGTATTTTGTCCGCGTTCGAGAGGTAACAACTGTGCCGGTTGCGGCACAGAGTAGACCCTTGCGGCCGGAATATTCGGCGATCGGAATGGGACATTTCACACAGGTACGGTGGTGCCAGGTTGCGCTGGGCCTTGAATGCGATCGTCTCCACCTTTAACTTCACGCGCCGGCGGACTGGAAGCCAGTGGAGCTATCGTAGAGCAGGCGAGATGTGGTCGAACTTCTCCGTCTGCGCCATTAGGCGCGCCGCCGCGTTCTGGGATGCTTTGAAGCCTTTGCAGCAGGTAGTCGCTAACACCGTAAAGGACACTGTCGCAGTAGCCAAACCTGCTGTTAATAAAGGCCTGGGCTAGCGTTAGTTATCGCTTATTGTAAATGTATTAAGTGGATTTTTTTATCAATCAATCAATTTGTTGCTTCCAACTTATAAACAATCTTCATCAGTGTTTGTCTTTCGACAGGTCCATGTATCCAGTTTTCCCACTCCGATCGATTGCTTGCTTCTTCTTTGAGTTCCTGATATCCTTTATTCATCATCCACTCCAACATCATCTTTCTCGGTCTACCTCTCACTCTCTTTCCCTCCATTTTTCCTTCTATTATTGTTCTTAGTAGAGAGTCATGCCGGAGGACATGTCCCATCCAATTTCTCTGCCTTTTCCGGATTGTATCTATCAGACTTCTGTCTTCATCTATATCATTCATGACTTCCTCGTTTGTCTTATGCTCTGTGTATTTTACTTTTAGCATTTTCCTCCAAATCCACTTTTCAAAAGCCTCTAATCGTTTTATATCTTCCTTTCTCATTGTCCACGTCTCCGCCCCATACAACGCCACGTCATCTTCGATTCGCCCACCAACGCATCGCGACGTTGTACACATTATGACGCTGCAACGTACGCTTCGTCAAACGCTTCGCGTGGCCGTTCGCTTCGCCTCGCCGTTCGCTTCGCGAAGTCGCTCGCTTCGCGAAGCGAACTTGCCTAAGGTTCCAGAACGACCAATCAGAACGCTCACCCAGCCAACCAATGAGAACGCTTGAAGGTATCGAATGAGAACGTTGAGAACGTCACACAGCCAACCAATGAGAACGCTCACACAGCCAACCAATGAGAACGCTTGAAGGTAACAGAGAGACATACAGAGCAAGGATCTTAATATTATACATAATGAGGTTTGATGAAAATGTATTTAAACAATATTTAGAATATTAAGGTACTTATATAAACTTTTAATACTAAGGTAATTAGAGTTAGTATTTATTAATCTAATGGTTTTATTTTGAATCGTTTGGATGTTAGCATTAATACATTTTTAGCTGAAACTCCACACAATGTTACAGTAACATAAGTAAGAATGAGTCATAGTAAAATAAGGATTAGGAAATGGCTTTTATTTTTTTTATTGCAAATATCGTAGCTGTGCAATTAAGCATATGCGTCAATTTCCTAATACGGGTCCATGATTGAAGGTTTATGTTCTAAACGTGGACAGTGTACACTGTAGACGTGGATGAATGTGAAAGAGGAGAACATCTTTGCGACAATTCAACCACCATTTGCAATAATAGTGACGGAAGTTACCACTGCGTCTGCCGAACTGGATATGAAAGAGAAAACGAGACTCTATGTTCAGGTATCATGCTCAATTAAGACTAATTGTTTAGAAAATGCTATGAACTAAGATAGTGTTTCTCAGACGCTTTGTCATCTCATTCGTTCATTGCATTTGTCAATGAGGATGACTCAGACATTTAATCAGATTATTTAACAAATAATTTCTTTAACAAATAATTGGGGCGATGAAAATTTCTTCAAGTTCTTTCCATGTCTTGTCGCTGCCTCGAAAACCCGCTTGAACTTAAGCATCTCTCTTATATTAAACAAACCTTACCTTTTACAAAATATTCAGATATAAACGAGTGTGTCAGTGGTGAATCCGAATGCGATTTGATGTCAACTGATTGTATCAACACAATTGGCAACTACTCATGCGGCTGCAAGAACGGATTCACGTATCTCAATGAAACGACTTGCGTGGGTAAGATGCACAATAATGAAAGATGGCTACTAGTGTGTCGCACAGCTTTCTTAAGCTTTCTAACGACTTTTATTCACACAGGCTAAGTTAAGCCTCCTAAACCACCTTAAATCACTTTATTGGTGACATCTATGCTGAGGATAAATCTAATTGTAAAAAATGAAGAGCGGAGCGGACAGCTATAGTGGAGCAATTGTTAGAAAAGTTTGACGGGAATTGTCAAGTTCAGGTTAAACAACTTAAACTTATTGTCATAGTGTAGTATGACAATAAGCACATTTGCAAAGTCTCTATGTCAATGTATTTAGTACAGAATGGGTAGCGCGCAAGGCGGCCGCTTTGTGCAATAGACTAACATAGGGCTATAGGCCTAGGCATTGAAAATGTGCCTTCTGTTCTTGTAGATAAAATACTCAAAGTCATCCTGGGCTCAAGTGTTGGAATATTTCTTGCAGTTGCTTTAATTGCAATTTTACTCACGTTCTTCTACAGGAAGAGGTTACTAAATTGATCAAGCGATTAATTATTTAGCGTAAAATTGTGCTTACCAAAAGCTTTGGCAAAATCTAAATATATTATGGCTACTGCCTTGTCCTCACCTAGCTTATAAAAAACCTCCTGAAGAAAGTCTAAGAGGTTTGTCACGCATGAACGGCTCTTTTAAAATCAATGACTGTCTTTAACAATTCTATGCCTAGTTAAGTGCTCCAAAATATTCTCTTTCACGTTGCAGATTACAGAAGTTCGGTTTACTGGCCTGTAATTGCTTGGTTCACTTCGTTTTCCCTTCTTGAACAGTGGGCTGACTAATGCATCTCTCCAGTCTTGTGGTACTGCTCTAGTCCTGAGTTATTCATTGATTATCAATTCAATTGCGTGTTTAATTTCATGTGGAACTTTGTAAGGAAACTTTGGATGTAAGCCATCTAACCCTGGGCTCTTGTCTGTCTTTAAATTCATCAAAACCTTGATTGCCCATTCTTTTGTACACGCTATATCTGTTAGCATTTTTCTTCGTTTCCATCGAACATAATTTTTGCTTTTAGCATAGTATATTGTCTTTTCTTCTGTAAACACTGACCAAAAATAGTTATTTTAATTGCACATGTTGGTTCTGGTCTAGTTCATGCGGGTTCAGTATTGAGGTTTAATGGCAATGACGTTATTGATATATTCATCCGTTTCAAGGATCTTTTCCTAATGTTCGAGAAATCGAACTGTTTCTGATCTCGTAATAAAACAGTCGTTTTCCTGTTCGAAGCAGCTAGTTTAGCATCCAATTCTGAAAGTTATTACTTTCAGTGAATAATTATCATTAGCATGTGCAGGAGCAAATAACTAAGCAATTCGAAATGCACTAATAGTGAGATTTTGAAAAGTTTAGCTATTGCTGGCCATGTCGTTAATATATAATTCTTGAAAAGAGACATACTCTACAATCTACATATTCAGTAAAATATCTTTCAGGCGAAAAATTAATCAGACACTTCGGACGGAATCTTCGGTCGTAGACAATGGTTGGTGTTGATTTCAATTTAATATTCTGAACTGAGAAGGCCTACATGACATTTTAAATTTTATTAGACGTGTAACTGATATATTTTATACTCGCCTTAAATCAAGCGATACAAATAATTTTTTTGTGCAAAATATGTCCATCATCAGGGCAGTTTCAAATCTTAAAATGAGCTCTTATGAGATATCTGTTTAAAATATGAACTCTTAATATGATCAAGTATTAAAAATATTTCTTTCACAACTAATTAAATATTCTTAGTATGTTCTTAGCAATGGTTAATTGTTTTCACGATCGTCATTACAGTATTTCAAATTCTTGATAGGTTTTGGTGTAGATAATTCTACAAATTCGGATATCTACATGGTCTTAAAGAAATCTGAAAGTGATATGACTGAAAAAGAAGAAATATATGTTCAGTTAGATGCATCCACCCGTCTGCCCGTCCCGAAGAAGAAGCCAAAAAAGACTGCAAAATCTTCTGTTGATGAAAACATTCAATCTTATGTAAACGTTCAATTAACTGATGAAACAGTTTCGTCTGCCATTGATAAATATGCTCAGTTTTCCGCTTATGAAAATGTTGAGCTTTCCATTTATGAAAACGCTCGCAACTGAGGTTTTTACAGAGAAAACTCACGTGAAAGCGACAGAAAACATTGAGGCAATGTATTCGACAACATTTTTTATGTTTTAGATTAAGATCCTAACACACCAATTTATTTCCGAAAACACATTTGTATTGTATTGAATTGATTTAGTCGGTCGTGATATATTCTCTAAACAGAATATTCTCCCAATTGCATACATGTGTATTCTAAAAGCCCTATAATTTGATGTGAATTCTATTAATTTAAGTAGGCCTATACGAGAAATTTTCTTTCAAGTGAGTGAACTTTTGCTACGAATAAAATGACTGGAAGCCATAGGTAAAGCAGAGGACGCCAACACAATTACACAGTGAATGATTTTCATGTATTAGATGATTCTATCAACGTTATACAATGTTTTAGACATGTCTTTGAAGAGTAATGATTCTCGATTTATTATTAACTATCTTCTTATTTCTGAAAGCCTAGATGAACCATGAGGCTGCAATAATGAAGATAACTTATTTTTAACAAATAAACTACACAGTGTAAATGCAGAATAAACTGCTTCAATTCAAAGCTGTTGTACACCGACTTCAATCGGCTGGCATAAGAACAATGATAACAAGGTTTAAAGTGGTTCAGGAGGGTTTGCTGTTTGATAACCATTGCAGTACCCTTCCAATCTAGTATCCTACAGTAATGAGATTTATTTTAAAATCCTTCACACTAGTAGCCATTACTATCTTCTCGTCCAGTTCATTCCATCTGTCCACAACTCTGCACTAAAAATGCTGTTTGTGTCTTCTAACCCGTTTCTTAAACAGTTTTATGCTGTGTCTTCTGGTTTCATCACACTGCTTCATTTTAAAACACATTTTCTTTTGGCATTTCCACTTTATTTGTTGGTATCTTGTATGTCTCAATAGAAGCGTCTTACCATTTGGCCTATTACTAGTAATAATGATGTAATAACAATAGTGTTTGTAGCGAATTATTACTATTGTTATTAGACTTATATCATTGCTAGCTGTTGCCCTTCAGAGCCTGACGGGGGAGTTAGACTTCGCCCATCAAGCTCCACCCAGTGGTTAAAGTGGTTTGATGGAGCCTGGAGGTGCCGGGGCCCTGCGCTGTGAAAACCCTGGACCCGAGATATATTTGTCGGAGCCGATCAATGAGGTGCCGGGGTCCACAACAGAGGTGCCGGGGCCGGGTGCGGCGGGCTTCGGCCTACTTTAACCACTGACTCCACCCATTATGAAACACGCTGCCTGGCCAAGAAAACGAAGACATAGACACAAATACAGAGATAATTATCCGTAGGCCGTAATAGCCTTCAATAGGCGACCATCGTATTTAATTATAACAATATGCAAATCCACGAGATTCCGACAAAAAGTTAAATTAACAATCAAGGAGGCATTTATCAATAATTATTGCAAATTCATTGCTTACATTGATCCGCAAACAAAGATATAATGGGACAGGAGTGGTTGACAATAAATACACGCGGGTAGCACGTAACTTAAACGGAAACTAGTTTCCTTCATCAACTCGTCTGCAGGCTTACTTGGTCGAATGATTGTAACAACATATGGTTAGGGGCCTAATGTCATTGACTTTATGAACATAAGACCATATACAGTAGAGCCAGAAAGTGCAGCAGTAAGAGAATGGAAGCGGTATTTGCTTTTCAGCTTGTTCTTCTGCGTGAGTAAAACTTTCTTCTGAGCATTTCAATAGACCCACAACTAAGAGACTGTTAAAACTCATTCATTATTATAAATAATGGACTAAATGAACTGATTCAGCACTATATTTGATAGCCTTAAGTGCGTGCTTAGCAACTGAGGATAATATTTGACACCGTTCTCGACATGAAGAATGTGCATGTAAGATAATACCGATTATTTTATATTTTGGAATAATCATCATTAATACTTCTCTAACTTAGACATAAGTCCAACGCACACCATCCAATTCTTTCACACGAATATAGTAACTGATCTTATAAGCTAAAGGTTCTAAAAACTCAGAATTAGTCCAAATTCTATCGACAAGTAAATGCGTGTGTAGAGTTTAGGCAATAGAATAAAATCAAAAGAAACAAATCTTCGTTTATTTTGTGTTAATCAAAGTATCAAAAATCGAAGCCCGACTCATTGTTGCTCCAAAGAATACGACAGTCAACAGTGGAACTCAAGTAACGTTAGAATGCATCACGGATTCAACAGAACCATTATTAGTATGGAAATTTGGTGGACAAAATGCATCATTCACCCGGATCATGTTCACTGGAAACAAGATAAAAGCAGATTTCGAAGGGCGTTACAACGTATCGAGGCCAGAACCAGGAGCATTCAATTTGGTATTCGTTGCAACGCCGAACACGGCTTCGTTCTACTGTTGCGAAGAGCCAGGAGGAAACCCAGCCTGTGCAGAAGTTAAGGTTCTTGGTAGGCTCTACGATAATACATCGCTTGCATCGTAATGTGACGCAATGTAGCATTTGTTTAGCGCCTCTATATTTCTACTCAGAGGCGCTCCCGGCTTTGGAGTTTCAAGATAAAATAGTGAGACTATTAATTATTGACGGATTTACCATAGTGTTTTGGCGTGCCTAAGCGCAGGGCCCTGTTGCTGTTGATCCAAACTTTTAAAGCTCCATCTACCGTGCAAAAAAACAAAGCAATGAGGTTTTAAAATGTCCCTCAAAAATGTTCCTGTCTGTCTTTAAGAGAGCGGAAGACGTTTATATTCTCGAGAATGAAAGACGTGACACCAAGTCGAAACCGGTGACCAAAAATGTGTACCAAAATCGCTTAAGGTGCCGAGACCAAGCGGTGGCCAGCGATAGGAGCCAGTTAAAGGGCCTCTCGGACGAGGCCGGAGACAGGGCAGACAGAGAGACGTCAGACGAGGAAAATCAGAACCCTGTGTTGACGAGCGCCATCCTCAGTATGCGGCCTGCCCGGAAGCCGCGGACACCTCGTCTGATGTCGGTGAATCTGAAAATCGAACAGACGCTGCCGATCAGGCGCAGAAAAGTCGTCCGCGGGCCGCATGCTGGCCGGCGGGACGCTGGTTGCTAATCCCTGTTCTAATCCATATGCAATTTAATCTAATCAAATTTTAGACTTCTATAGCGCCATCATAATAATTGTCGCATGGCTGTGCTACAGTTTCAGGTGAAATTGGTGAAAACAGCAGTAGAACAACACTAATCGCAACTATGGTTGTAATCGTTCTTCTGGTAATATGTCTAGTCGCGTTGTCTGGATACTTAATTAACATGAAGAGAAAGCAGGCAAACGGTAAAGTGCATATTCACTGTTGCAATAGATTGATAAGTGGATTTTATCAAAGGCTTAATGAAACGTAGTTTCACTTGTTCATTCACCTAGTCCTTTGATAAGATCTATACTGTATGCTAAGGGTACTCAAGCTTTTTTGAAGCCGGTCCAAATTCTTTCTTCCATCGTTTGTGAGGATCCGTTAGTTACAACTTACAACATGTCATACTATTTTTACTATTCCTATGCCTACCACGGCGTAGTATTAATTATGATCAATTATATTACCGAGTGACCAAAGGTTGTAATAAAGCAGGAGCAGTACGAAGACTGAAATGGAAATACATCAACGCGCGATTACAATTACAACAGTAAGTAAGCAGTAAGTAAGTTCATAATAGTAAGTAGCAGTAAGTAAGTAATGTTCATAATAATGGAAACTGAATTTTAGGTGATTTAGTAGAGATTTTCCTGTGTTGAGATCCACTGAAAGTTTGGTTCAAAATTTTCATACACATAATCAAAGTGCTGCGATTGTCCACAAAAGCCATCGTTGCGGCCCCGACTGTGGACCGCGGGTCGCGGTTTGAGTACCCCTGCTCTATGCTATAGGGCAGTTAATTAGTTACTAATTGAGGTCCTCTTCCAAAATTCAGAAAATACATTTGGTTTGGGGCTGAAATACAAAATGAATAACAGGGAAGTTAAGTCTAATTGAAATAACCTTAGCCTAACGTAGCTAGAAATAGGTCTACATCCGTTTAAACGCAAGCTGTATTATTATTATAGTATTTGCAGTCATAATTACTGTTTTGGCAAGTAAAGGCTACTGACGCTCTGAGAATAAGCTAACTTTACGACGCTGTCTGTCATTTGATAGTCGGATCAAGCGTTAGGCAAACCAATATGCTTTCTTCACTTTCCTTTTGCCAACAATGACAAAAACTTTAATTGTCCTTGCGTTAGACATGTTGCCGAGAACATTAAATGAAAATCGAAAATCATTTGGTCGAAAAATACTGTAGCCTAGGATTCTGTGGCCATTTCACCTAGTCAAAAATTGTTTTGGTTGAGAGTGGGATGGTACTATGGTAGAAAATATTGTTTAAAAATGCATTAGATTCAAACTTAAATATTGTTCACATACATAAAGCGATTTTCACAGTGGTTTTCCCACAGGCTTACTTGCCTCCTAAACCACTTAAAATCACATTATTTGTAATTATTATTATTATTATTATTATTATTATTATTATTATTATTATTATTATTATTATTATTATTATTATTATTATTATTATTATTATTATTATTATAGGCGGCCACGGCTCTTATTTATTGTGCGACCTAATGTACGGTCGTATCGTCAGAGCCGTAGCTAGGGTTTTCGGCGCCTGGGGAAAGATTTATATTTGCCCCCCTAAATTTCGGTGATGACCATTTTTTCTTTTTTTAGTCGTCTCACAAAATTTACTTATCCCAATCCCAATAAAACACTTCAATTTCGGGCCGATGACCTTTGTTTTTGTTGTCACCGTCACAAAGTTTACTTCCCTACAAAACACTCCATTTCCGGGCTGATTTTGCCTCTTTTAGTCGTCATCAAGTCAACTATTTTTTATTTTTGTTCACATCCAAAATGCGCTCCCTCCCCCATCACTCGGCGCCGGGGACGGCTTGCCCCCACCCCGCCCTCTAGCTACGGCTCTGCGTATCGTAGATGTTGTAGGTGCATCAAGCGAGAGAGCATCGACTGAAGATCCTGTGGTGGTTGGATTGTCGAGTTTTCCGAGTAGAGACGCAGCAACAGCATCTTCATCCGAATATGTCGAATTACCAAAGAAAGAAGGCCAATGTCAACACCGCACGTGCAGCGGCGTCTACACGTCTCTGCACGTAGAAGAACAGTACACCAAGTTGATCGAGTATGCCTCTTTGGATCTTTAGAATATGAACTCATTGAACTGACATCGTCGAGTACGCTGAACGATGGAATAGTTCGGCGGTTAATATAGTCAAACATCTATCGCAGTCTTCGGCGATTTTGTTTTCTTGTTTTTATTTTCAATTTTCCTTATCATGGGCCCAGATATGTCCATGGGTTGGGTTAACCCATAGGTTGGGTTAAGTTGCGTCAGACTTTTCCATATTAATGGTGGTTTGGATTGGGTCAGAAAATAAGTAATGTTTAAGAGATTGTAATGTATTACGATGGGACGGGTTGGGTCAAGTAACTCTATTAGGCCTACCGGCATGGGTTGGGTTGGATTGGGTTCTAAAAATGGACCCATGGACGTGTCTGCATGGGCCTATATTCCTTGTTTGTAATCTGCTTTGCTTCAAGTCATAATTTGGTTTTATGTACGCCGATGACAATCTGGATGTTAGTGAATGCGTATTTTTTGGAACAATATTATTTTCTGGAATTGTTTTTGTATCACAATATTACAATTTTGAATTGCTTTTACTTGGGAATCAAACTAGAATCCAGAATGTAATGTGACTAAAGGTTGAGTAACCAAGAAATATGTTTGACGCCAATTCAATAACTTCAACTAATCACATTTGTGACTTTGTTAGCATCGATATCACGTTTTAATATATGTAGTAAAGTCAATGTTCGATTTGCTGGAGTAGTTTTATTCCCTAGACAAACCTTATCTGCCTTGCTCAGACCCGGAACCAGCCTCATTACTATAAAGACAAGCATTCAAAACTGATTGGGTTGTTGAACCTCAGTATGTCAAGAATGGCCTTTGGAATACTCAAAATAATTAACAATCATTGTTTCATTCAGGGTTTTGGCTCCGAGGGACCCAGAGGGCCTGGGAAGGGGCAGATGGCATTGCACATGAAAGCCACAGCCCGTATGTACAATCATCATCAACACTGTGCTGGCGATGCATAGGCACGCTCTGACAGCTTCAACAAGGATTTCCGTTCCGAGCGGCTGTAAGCATATCTGACGGCTTCGGTGAGACGGAGGTTCAGGGTTTCGCAGTCCGATCTTATGTTGTCAATCGAATGTTTTCTCGGGCGTCCTTTGGGTCTTTGCCCATGGCAGAGCCAGGTAGGTCCAGATATCTGAGATATGATAGACGGTTGGAATTTATTCATGCGTTTAACATGGCAGAAGTAGCCTATCTCAGTCTGCCTAGCCTAATTCGATCCACTACAGTTGTGTGCATATTTGTGAACCTTCTAATGTCACTGTTGCGTATGTGCTGTCTTATGGAGACCCCTAGTATTCCCCTGAGACATATCGCATCATGATAAACAAGCGAGATTCCTTTCAAGTTCAGCTGTCAATGTACATGTCTCAGAATTGTACAAAACGACACCTAAGACGAGCACCTTAAATTGTAGACTCTTTTTTGTTGTACATGATATTAACATTAGGCCTACCTCTTAAACATTTTAACGCCCACTTTCCTCGGAGGCGAAACTGATCGCCCAGAGGGGGCGAATGTCTGAATGAAACACTGATAAGCATTATTGTTAGACAGACCACTCAATGTCAGAAGTCGTGATACGTCGATCAGTTCGGGAAATATAACAAGAAACAGTGTTCTTTGTTATAGTATATAGACTTATGGCTGCTGAATGCTGAATGTTGATGGATTTCAATCCTAATCAATCGCTATGTGGCGCCACTCAAACCTCGAACCAGGAATAAATTCTAAAGGGCAGTTTTCACAGCTAACTGGCATTTCTTCTGCCGGTTTTTCGGAAATAATAGTTCCAACTGGCGATATACCAAAGACACCGGTTTCGCTTAAATGGAAAAGAACCAGGATATTTTTCTTCAGTCAAGTTTGACTTCCCTTAATACGTATGTGACTTCGTTATTACGTACAATATGTGGGTCTGTAGCATCTCTTTCGACTGACTTACATGTTTCCGTCAATCGAGACATACAGCTCAGAGTCAGTCGATCCTCGTTTTCTTATTATGCTGCTAACACTTTCGTTAATGACCTCTACATATGCTAGACGATAGACTTTACTTGGCATTTGATGAAGAAATAAATGGATGACCTCCGTTCAGGTAAATTGCTCTTTCCCCTTTTGTATATACATCGACTTCAGGTACACTGTATGCGTGTGTTCGTGTGTTCGTGTGTCGTGGACGGATTGATGACTGATATAGTAGTAACACAATTGAGCCTTTCGAAACCTGATTAGATATTTAGACCTAACCTCAATAGTTTTCTCGGTTCTTAGTAGGGCCTATCTCGTCGTCGTCGTCATCATCATCATCATCATCATCATCTTTTTCTTCTTCATTTTTGTCATATCATCGTCATATTCGTCAAAGCAAAACGACAAGCAGGAATATCTTTATGCATGTTCAGTTCCAAGTAGAAATACGCCGAATTCGTAGTCGAATACAAGTAGCCTAAAGCGGATGCACCGAGAACAGCAAACCTATAACTACCGTCAGTGGCGTATCCAAGGTTTTCACAAGGGGGGCTATGAACGAATCAATCAATCAATCAATCAATCGAGAAACTTTCAAACATTGTTCAAGACGATGAAGACGACTAGAATTATCAACAGTATCAAAGGCGACAGATAGGCCAAGAAGTAAAAGCGTCAATGGTTGAGGTGGTAGGATTACAGGATAACCGATTAATTTCAATTAACTGGGCAGTTGATTAAAAGGAAATTTATAACCACAAGTAGGCACTAAGTTTTGACTGTCCATTGATATGAGTAAAAACACTAATCGACATTTTGGTGACCATTGTTACCTTTAGAGACTCACGCGTTTTTAGGTAAACAAGACATTTTGAATATTGCTGCTTGCAAAGAGGAATACATTTTAACGACATACCTAATACCTAAACATCTAGATTCTAAAATTAAAATCCAAACAATAACATATTGAAAGTGCAAAGCTACGTTTTAGGACCATTGATAGCCT
Organism: Metaphire vulgaris; assembly: GCA_018105865.1. Taxonomy (NCBI): domain Eukaryota; kingdom Metazoa; phylum Annelida; class Clitellata; order Crassiclitellata; family Megascolecidae; genus Metaphire; species Metaphire vulgaris. Next base: position 2,609,581 of record CM030834.1, read on the forward strand.
ACTAGTAAAGTAAAAAAGTAAAGTCCTTCCCGAGCACTCAAAGCTAACCTCAAGGTTCATAGGGCGGCGCTGATCTCCGTTACCAAGGCCCTCAGCCAGGCGACTGGTGCAAGGTTACATGATACGGGGCCAGTGTTCTCATGCAATGCGCCTGTTTACTTCGCGGATTAATCCGCTACTCATTTGCCATCGCCAGATGGCGAAAGAAGGCTGAGTCGACCTTAGGGCTCCCGCGGGAGTTGAACCCGCGACCTTCTGCTCCGTTGTCCAACGCTGTTACCACTCTACTAACTTCCCGCCCCATAGCCTACTACGTCAACTTAAAATGATAAAAGGGCGTTAATCTGTTGTCCACTAAAACGGCAGTGAAAAATGACAGAAAAAGTGTTCTTTCATGGTTTTCTGAATAAAGAGATTGTATGCAGGGACGTCATTGGGGAGGGGGCAGAGGGGCCGTTGTCCCCCTGATTTTTAGGGAAAAAATGTTTCGCCAATGTTTGTGGTAATTAGTTTTTAAGTAAATTTGGTTGGTAAAAAAACACAGAAAAGCAAAAAAAAGGTCATCAACCCCTAAAGGAGGGCTTGATGCTGAGTAAACTGAACAAACTAATCTCACAAAAATGCATGACAAGCAAAAAAAGTCGTCAATTGAACGCTAGCTTATTTTTGTTAGCCGTTAAACCGTATTGATACTTGGGTAGAGGGATTACGTCGATTGTGCAATGAATTTCATGTGTTATGTCTAACTAGTAGGTCTATCTTGTTCTTGTTGTTGTTTCGTTCTTGTTCTCCTTTTTGAATAGTCAATACGGCGGCGTCTGTCTAACAGTGACCATGGACACGCAGAGGCCGGAGTGGGAGTGATGCCACATTGCCACAGTCTCAAAGGTAGTCATCACTCATCAGTGGTTTAGGCCATCGGTTGCCGCTTAGCATTCGAGCGATAAGTAACGGTGTCAGGTCGCCGACAAATTAGTCATTTGAGTATATAGGCCTCTAATGGATTCGAGGCAAATGACTGTCATCATCATCATCACACTCCATAGTCCATAAGGACCGTCGGAGCCAACGGTGTAAGAGTGCTCGCCCATGGCCCTTTCCTTTCTTTGGCCATGTGTATCGCATTTTGGGTGGTATCAAGTCCAGTCCATTCAAGAATGTCATCGATCCATCTTCTCTTTGGTCTTCCTCTTTTTCTCATACCATTTGACCTGCCCATCATCACTGTCTTTATTATTCTGTCATCCCTCATTCTGCAGATGTGTCCAAATATCGATAATTTTCTTTCTTTGATCTTCTCCACAACAGTCTTTGTTCGTCCCAGGTCTTTGCGAATAGTATCATTTTTGATCATATCTTTATAACTTATTTTCAGCATTTTCCTATAACATTTCATTTCAAATGCGTTCAGTTTTAATCTGTCTTGTTTCTTCATGGTCCATGTCTCACATGCATACAGTAGGGTAGATATCACGCATGTGTCCATAATTCGCAATTTAATGTCTGTGCAAATGTTTTTACTTTTCCAGATCATGTTCAAATTGGCAAAAGTACTGCTTGCAATTCCAATCCGTCTTCTTATCTCCTTGCTGCAGTCATTATCTTCGGTTATTAGACTTCCTAAGTAAATAAACTGATCAACACATTCCAACTTTTCACCATCAACATGTATTTGAACTCCTTTTGTTGTTTCCCATCACCATCACTTTTGTTTTGCTTCTGTTAATAAGTAATCCATATTCTTTGCTGGTTTGGTATACCTCTGTGAGTTGCTTCTGCAGGTCTTCCTCACTCTCAGCCATTAGATCAATGTCATCAGCAAATCGTAGGTCTTTGATTTGCTGTCCCTGAATCATTACACCTCCTTGTGTTTTGGCCTCCATTTTTTCCATAATGATTTCTAAGATGGCAATGAATAACAAAGGTGAAATCGGGTCTCCTTGTCGACTGCCAATAGTTGCTTTCACCCATTCACTCAGTCCTTGTTTTGTTTTTACCGCCATTTCTGACATATCATATAAACTTCTTATGGTTCTAATAAGTTTTTCTGGTGTTCCTAAACATGCCAGTGATCCCCACAGACCTTCATGCCATATCGAATCAAATGCCTTTTTAAAATCGATGAAGCAATGATACAGACTCTTTGATTTGCCTAACGTTTCTTCAGCTATCAATCTAATGGTTAGTATCTGTTGGATTGTACTACGATCTTTCCTGAAACCTCCCTGTTCTTCGCTCAAATTCTCATCGATTGCACCTCTTAACCTCTCCTGTATGATATTTAACATTATTTTGATTGTCATAGATCCAGTAATATAATATCATGAAAGAAGGAAATCCAATGCGTGATCATTAAGAGTTTCGCCATTACAATGGTCATCATTGTCATCATTGTCATCAGTAGCCACGGGTTCGGCATCTGTTGTAGGCAGGGATATTTTTGCACCTCCTAGAACCCCCCCTCATACCCCAATTTGAGACCGACACCCCCAATTTTAGCTATGGGATGCCCTTTTTTGCTTGTCAAACCTTTTTGGCAGGGGACCCCATAATTTACCGACACCCCCAAAATTACAAATTGATAATCCAAGAAATAATCCTGGTTGTAGGAGTCTGAAGCCATCTTTGCAGGATTGGAGGACGAGGACAATAGGGCGCAGGGTGCATCGAGAGACGATTCAGGCAGTTTTAGTCTGTGTCAAGTGTGATTTGACGGGATATGCAAGGAGAAGAAAAGAACTTTTCATTTCACAGCAGCAACCCAAATTGTAAAATGGAGTTTGAATTTTAAAGTATTACTATTAGAGTGTCATTTCTCAATGTCCTGTTGGTCATGTGACTTCGCGCCCCTCCTCGAACATCACAGTGCATTCTAATATTCAAGCACAGTAGGCTAAATAGATTAATTGCGGACATAATGATCGTTCGAAAAGTATAACGCAGAGTCAAGTTAATTATATTAATAGTAATGTGATTTTAAGTGGTTTAGGAGACTAAGTAAGCCTGTGAACACAAGAACATAAGCAAATGAAAATGACCTTAATCAGCTCACTGGACACACGTCTAATCCACGAACTTCTGTCCATGTGACCGAAGCTACACAAATTTCACTTATTAATTCTGAACAGATGCTCTTTAGTAAAGACCACTATTACAATAGCTTACTTACAGTGCTTAAATGAAATAATTCCCTCAATTTCCTTCACCTAAATGTGAACGAGTTTAGATGCATAGAATTTTTGGAGGCATGCCTCAGTCAGATGCAGAAAGTTTCTGAAAATGAGATTTTCCCAACCTCTTTACTGATGCTAGAGATTTACCGGACCTCTCCTAACGCTACCAATCTCGTGAAATTTAACAATCGTTTATTTGTGCACAAGAAAAAAAAACTACTTATCTACTTTGACTTGCGTATTTCGGTCGCAGCCTGAAAGATGGCTAGTGTAGTTTTAGGCGTCACAATTAAAATCTGCAATGTTAATCTAATCAATCAGTGGCGTCGTTAGTGGTGCGGGCCTCGCAGGATGACACCAATTATAGCGTCACAAGGGGCGTGACACCAAAACGCTTGGTGGTTGCAAATCAAATAGGCTGAGCGAATATATTTGCACGCATGAGCTAGTGCAGAAGAACTCACGTAGGTCTATGGTGTACTTTTTGGCGGGTGGGTGGGTGAGTGTGGGCGGGGGTTTGCCACAATGGTTTTACCGCACCGGGTAACTCTGTTTTGACATTGTAATGTGTTCACGAAGTCTTTATGGATTAGTTACCACAGTAATCTTAACTTTAATAATAATAATAATAATAATAATAATAATAATAATAATAATAATAATAACACCAACTCTGACTCGTCTGAGACGTCTGAAACCAATTCTTGACTCGATATAGAGCAGTGGTTCTTAACCTTTTTATGATTACGTACCCCTGAAGCAAGTATAAGAGAACAAAGTACTCCTTGCCAGCGTTCCTTATCCCAGGACACAAGTTCGCAATATAATTGAAAATAATTATAAACTGCAACAAACGTCTGTTACAAATCGCCAGAAAGTGGGCGTTTTCATCAAAATTTTTAATTTAGTACTCAAATTTCTACAGCATTTGTATAGTATACAGGGTAACTTGTAGTAAAAGTCTTTAAACTGACTTTATTTCCGGATTATTCAGTACCACCCCCCCCCACACACACACACACAACGTCCTTCAAGTACCCCGAAGAGATACGAGTACCCCGGTTAAGAACCACTGATATAGAGGCTATGATTCACCACATAAATCATAACGGTTAAATAAAGCGCCGAACCTGGTTATCTCGGTAAATCTAGGTCATGTTGGCGATTATTGAAAATTTTCTTTCTGTGGATAACCTATAGATTTGCCGTTGCCTTCGTCATATTTCTCTGCCTTTCTCGTTATCTGCAGCTGCAGCCATTTTGGACGACCAGGGAATCGTTTTGTGTCGTGAGAGACCGAACCTATTTGTCTATTTGACTTTCCTGTCAATTCATCATCATCATCATCACTGGTGGCTCCACATGGAGGCATGCTACCCATGCCCCTCGATTGAATGCCTGGCACCCCAGTGGTCCCCCTGTTGAGACCTATGCTTACTACTACATAACTAGCAACAAATAGTTGACCCCCATGCTTAGGAGCTTCCACCCCAACGGCCCCACTTGCCAAATTCTGGAGCCGCCACTTCATGTTATTGCGATTCGTTTCTTTTCCATTGTGTGCGGCGTTTGGGGAAACTTGTGATCAGTATGCTAGTGACTTTAATTCTCCGAATCGAGAACACAAATATTTATACGTACATTCATCATCATCATCATCATCATCATCATCATCACCATTATCATCATCATCATCGTCATCATCATCGTCGTCGTCATCATCATCATCATCATCATCTGAGATGGCAGAACTGATTATGGTAATTCCAGTTGTCTCTGATTTATGCTGTTCTTATAGCGGATGTTAGTTTTAATATTTACGTCACATTTACTGTGGCTCTTGTCCGCCACAAGCCAATTACCAGACATCCGTTGCCCGGTCTCACGCGATAGTGAACAAGTACTATTTGACCTCGATTTCAACTGCCTAAAACTACAACCTCGGCGCTATTATAGACGCAAAGACAAATGATAGCAATCAATTTTCATAAACAAATTACAGTAGGACTTTGTTATGACGAACTGTTCGACCATGTAAAATGCAGGCTATATCCGATGTACGTTAACACGAAGCGCTCCAACACGGTAGCACATCACACGGGACCGGGTATTGCGGTACGCTATATTAGTAATTATGCACTTCTATAGCGCCATTTCTAATACTCAGAGTATACGCTATAACCGAGTCCGTTTTAACGAAGTTCTACTGTACTCTATATTAAAACGGGCCAGCAAATTGATCGTGTTAATTACAGTACCGACTGCGTGATATTTGGGAGTCAGACTAATGACGTGGAGAGAAGTTTTAATTGTGTCATTATTCTAAGTTAGTTAAGTTAATGGCCGCACGAAGCAGTGATCAGGGATTTCCAATTTCCGCCACAAATACCACACTGGTGGTAGATATACATCCTGCTCTCCGTTGTCTCATTAAAGACTTCAAGCGTATAGCAGTTAAATCAGTTTTGTTCAGATGTTTAGACTGTGTCATTTACGAAGCAGCGATGTCATTGAGCGTGTCTTATCTGTTTCTTATTCTGGTATTCGCTGCTGTTTGGTTGAACGCTCAAAGGACATCTTGCGATGGAGACAATTGCGAAGGTTGTAACTCGGAACTTGATAGCATTCGACAGTCTTTGAAGAAAATACAACAAAACTTGGAACAGCAAAATTGTGTCCCAAATGGGTTCGTAGCGCTCAGAATATAAGCGGTTTTAGTTTTAGCAATGGATATAGATATGATTCGATCGTACGTATAATACGTTTATAATTTCCTATTTAAAAATACATATTATGCGTGTACGGTAAAATTGGCGTACGTTAAAAACTTAAAATACGTTGCCTCATATCAGAACGCCAATCTTCATCGCTGGGGAACTAACACAAAGACGACATCATTCAATGTCACCTAGTGTAAACAATTTGTGCTGAGTTGTACTGAAAAGTAAACATAATAGTTTAGTGACATTTACGACTTGTCTGTGGACGTAACGTTCGGTCGAATCTTCGAAAGGGCGGGAAGTTAGCAGAGCTAGCAGCCGAGGAGCGCATAGCTTCTTAAGAGGAGGTTGCGCAGAATCAGGCCTGGATTAATCATTAAGGCAAACAAGGCACGTGCCTAGGGCACCAAGCGTTTGGGAGCACCAGAAGTCCTCAAGAAAAAATGTGTATATTGTCCCGGTAGCCGCGCATAATCGACATGACATTAGCAAATCGCAAATGTAATATTGAATCGCACATTATTTAACCTTGGTTCCACAACCTGGGGTAAAATACCTCCCACCCAGTTATTTTGCTATTTTTCTTCGAGGTTTTTTGTGCTATTTTTGACGAGGCAGAAGGGGGCACCCATGTGGGTTTGTGCCTAGGGCATCAAGGTGGCTTAATCCGGCCCTGGGCAGAATTCTACAAAAAGTGATTAATTAATTACCGAAAGGTCAGTTTTACTATCAACTCCGGGATAGGTCAACAAAGGCAGTTTCTAGAAAGACGTAACTTTTAAAGGGAGAATATAACCTGGCAAGTAAGACGATTATATAAATGGATTGGAGAGAGATATAACAGAAAAAGGCTCAGAGGAAAGCTGGAGCATATATATTTACCAAATGTATGTCGAAAGTCATAGAAGTGACCATTCCCAAACAGAGAAAAATTAATAATAAACCTCCTTGGATAACAAGAGAAGTGCAACGGAAAGGAAGGGCGAAAAACAAACTGTGAAGAAAACTAAGTAGGCTCAGATTGGCAAATAAAGGAAATGAGCAGAAACAGCACAGACTCAAGATTTTGGAGGAACACTCTATCTGGAAAAAGCTTCACAAGTTACAAACAAGGTGGGTTTTGTAAATTTTGAAAGAAGGTTGACAAAAATATATACCAGGACAGTAAAGTTTCTATAAATATTGTAATAGAAAAGCGCAGAATGTGCAATAACAGACGATGTACAGTAGAAACTCCATGGTACTGAACGAGAGTCCGAACAAGTGCGTTTTAAGTCGCTTCGTAAAAGTTTCTAGATTAGTCGTGTTGGTAATATTATGTGGTAACGCATTTCACAGAGCCGGGTTCCCACGTGTGACGGATCGCTCTCCGAGTTTAGGAGTCTTCGAGGGAGGAGGAACCACCAGTAGAGTTTTAACTGAGGAACGGAGCCGCGCTCTGTAATCGGTGGATGGAATCCCTATGAAGCAGCTCCGACAGGTTGGCTGGGCCATCTGGGCCATCTGAGCCATCTGGCTGGGATTAAATGCCATCTACAAACCATTGACATTATTGAATAGTAACTTACTGAACCGTGTAATTAAACTGTTTTAATAGGCCGAAGTCAGCATCGAATCGAGTTAATTATAAAGATGCTGACACGAATTCTTCTTCTATCCGTCGTTCGTTAGAGCAGATGAATGAACTTCTTGAACGTTTGGTTAACCCTCAAGCGACCAGCTGGGGTCCTATGGGACCCCAGTCATGGTTTCTATTGCGCAACTTTTCGGCTATTGATGATATTCAAAAACGGTTTAGTGAATTTGTAGCTTGGCTACTGCTTCAGGTTTGGGTAAAATAAAATCAATCTTATAACATGTGTAATTTTTTTAAATTGTCATTTCGTGTTGGGGTCCCTTGGGACCCCATTCGAATTTTCATGCAGAAGGTTGTTTTAGTCAATGTGTTTGCTTTGTTAGACTTGAAATGTTCACATAATCTCCAAATATCAATGTATTTTATTGTGTGACAGAGACCAGTGGATCATTGTGTAGTGATTGTCATCAAGTAGGACTATACACTATACTGTATACCCAATCTATTAGCCTACCGTATTAGTCCAATGTGTGCCTATTGTTATAATCACATTGTAATGCTACTGTACCTGCTGGAATTTGAGAGTCCTGTCCAAATTAGACATTTGTAGATTCTGTTGTATAGGTTATATGTCCGCTGTAATTCGTGTAGCTAGGTACAGTATAGCGCAAGCTGTACAACAGCTACCGGCAGCTGTTGAAAGTGACAATGACTGCAGTTCAAATGAAAGTTCTGAGAATGCAGATCACGTTTCAGAAGTTTCTGAGCAAAGTGACATCGAAGGCACGTATGAGCAAAAGAGTACAGAATTCACACCGGGTGTTGACGCTCCTGTCACTTGCCGTTTGGGCAGCACTGAGAAAGGTAGAGGTCGCGGAGGTGGTCGCCGGGGCAACTCATCTTCATCCGGAACATCAGGATCTGTGCGACAGCAACACGACGAGGATGGCATATCCTCTGATGCAACATTCATTGGTAAAACGGCTTCATTTATTGGAGAAATCCACTACCAACTAGAAGACACTGCAACCAATATATCATATGTACTATGCCTGGTGTACCGGTAACTTCTGGATCACGCTGCAATACAATTATGGAAAACATGCAGTTCTGGGTAACTCCAAACGTCATTATCAACATTATATTGCAAACCAAATGAGAGGCAAACAGAAGGATACGCAAATAGAATTAAACTAACCCAGATAAAAAACATGACGAGTGGAAGCAGTGACTGACAACGAAATTCTCGCATTTTGGGGTCTCTGTATTTTGGCTGGAATCTAAAGGAGTAGCCATGAACCACAAATAGCTTATGGTCAACCGTCAACGCGTGAAGGAAGACCAATATTTATGGCAACGATATCATGCCCCGGTTTCGTGATATCATGAAACACATGAGATTTGATGACAAATCGACTAGACAACTAAGACAGAAGGATGCCAAGTTAGCTGCTTTCTGTGACGTTTGCCTAATGTTCATATCTCAGCTGCCAAAGATTTTTTCCAAGGTCAGACCTATGTGTTGACGAACAACTGGTGGCATATCGTGGCAAATGTAATTTTCGCTAAAATATCCATTCAAAACCGGCTAAGTACGGGATTAAAAGTTGTTGGTGCTGTGATTTTGTGACATCGTAACCACCTACTGCAGATATATGCTTAGGTAGGCAGAAGAATGCAAAAGAGAGGTCGGACAGGGTGCGGTTGGTTAAAAGTCTGATATGTGGCGCAGTGGCGGCTCCACAGGGGGCAGGAGCCCGTGCCCCTACTGAGTGTCTGACCCCAGTGGCCCCTGTTGAGACCCTATACTTAATACTACATACCTAACAACAAATGGTTGGCCCCATGATTAAATTGCCACCCCAACGGCCCCCACTTGCCAATCCTGGAGCCGCCACTGTGTGTAAACAGAAATTTTTCCAGGAGCTGCAAACAGGGTCTTGTGACGAAAGAAATGACAAAATTTCCAGAGGTGCAAAACAGGGTTATGTGACAAAAGAATCGAGTTAATTATAAAGATGCTGACACGAATTCTTCTTCTATCCGTCGTTTATACGTTTTAGAGCAGATGAATTTTCAGTAAAGAACTTCCCAAAGGACCCCACGTTTGGTTAATCAGAATAGGCCCGCAACCGGGTTAATCAGAATCACGGCTTAAGTAGATTTATTTATTCGTAATAACAGCTTTATTGTGACCCGTTGGAGAACGGAAACAGTTGAGCTCGATAAATGTAATCCCCGGACCAGGGTTGCTACTTAGTTCTCTAGAATACAATAGCAGTGCCGTCCATTTTGTAATATTATGTGCTCGAACAATCATTGTTCCTAATAGTCTACTTTTTGTAGGTTTTGTGTTTAATTTAGTTTTTTTACAAAATTTCTTCATTTGTGCAACTTCCAATTCTGTAAGTCAGAGTTGTCCATGGGTTGGGTTCACCCATTGGTTGGGTTGGGTCCAGATTTTGAAAAGATTGATGGGCTGAAAATATTCTTGAAACACTCTAAAACCCATCCCTTCGACCTGGCTTATCCATCATAGACTGTCACCCGTTTGTCCGACCGGATACCCTGGATTTGACCTGGATCTTTAATAATGATTTGGATTTGGTGTGCCATCGGTTGATACTCATGTGCATTATGAAGTGGCGCTATAAAAGTTTAAGATTAGATTAGAAGTTCACGGTGTTCCGTACATGCCCATAGGCGTTTGAATCGGTGTCCAGCTGGATTTAATCACAGCGCAACTGCGGTCAACAAATGCTACGCAGTGGATCTCGAGGCGACGGACTGGGACTCGGCCCAGGCAAAATGCAGAGCGCTGAACGCCAAGGCTCATCTGGCCGTTATCAACAGTCCACTGGAGAATCAAATAATAAACGAACTGCTGACTGATTACGGTGAAATTGCCTTCCTTTGCTGCGTCGAATATAGATAGAGGCGAAATGCAACTGCCGTAGCATACAGTAATTTATCCCTAGAAGTTTTTTAGTGGTAGAGAGAGCTTGACAAATGGAATGAATTGGATGAAAAGATAGTAAAGTCTACAAGTGTAAATGCTTTTAAAATGAAAAATGAACCTACGTGTCATATGATACTCTATTAGCCTTGTATATAGTTATTAGACTGTATGTAGTCAAAGTATAGTGGCGGTTATAACTTTGAGTGCATATGACATCTATGACATTGTATATTGCAAGGTTTTGTTATTTGTGGATGCAGATATGGATAGAAATAAGGAGAAAATAAGACCAAACCTACTACTAGACTACAAGACGGCATAGAATACAGAATGAGATTACACAGAAAGCCCATAATGCGAACACTAAACCGTATCGATACATGTATTATTGTCAATTTTACATTACTTAACTGCTCTTGGATCAATATCACAAGTTCAGAAAATTTAACGGGAGACTTTTTACGAAAATCCGTTCTGCGTTCTCTTCTTTAGACTGTTCTGGTTGGATTGGAAGAAACTGGTTCTGGACCAGCGGTGGTCGACAGACTGACAATTGTTCCTCTCCACTTGTATGGAAGTCACATCCCGGAAACAACCAGGCCATCGCATACAGCAGCTTCTGTCCCGGCGAACCGTCGTGCAACAGTGGAAGTGTCCAGAGCTGCATGACCTTTGCCAAGTCCTGCTATTCGAATTGGAATATAAACGGATGGCAGGACGATTTCTGCGCATATTCGTATTGTTCCATTTGTGAAGTTATGAGCCTCGAACGACCATAGCCCGAAGACTGTGCGCATGAATTAGTTGTTAAGCTTAAGGGTGCATTATGTCGACGTATCCATCTGATTCCGATATGCATACAAAACAATTTATGGCATTGCCCGGTTGTTTCGAACAGTCTACCCGCAACATTTCATTCCTCTGATTCCAGCACGACATTATTCTCTTTTAAAAAGCAGCTGAAGACAGTTGTTCGATTCGATTCGCAACTGACATTAGCTGCTTTGCGTATATTTGCGCTCTAGAAATGCTCTTAATAATAATAATAATAATAATAATAATAATAATAATAATAATAATAATAATAATAATACCTAAAAGTATACCTGCCTGTTTGTGAATATTTAGTTAATTAATTGCTTGATTTTCTGAGCATAGCTGACTTTTGGTTATCAGAGAATATTCAGGATGAATCTTATAATGAAGACATACTTTAAGCCTCATCATCATCAGTGTTTCTGTCTCTCGACGGGTCCAGGCATCCAGTTTTCCCACTCGATACACTTTAAGCCTAAGTGAATATAAATGCATGCATAGTGATTATGCTTATCTACAGACAATCCATTGCTTCGTTTGATATGAGTCATTATCTATCGCTAAAAAGCATGCAGCGATATCTTGTGTTTAGGTCATGGTGGACCACCAATTATGTTTTTGATTGGTGGGAAGAGAATGTTTATTGTCGCTTCATACCGAAGTTGAACTGTAGGCCTACATTGTTTCAAAAACTTTTTAAACTACAACATTCTCTGCAGCGATTGGTACATACCCATTTAAGGCTGAAAAATTGTCAATTTCACATATGAATTGGCATTTATCTCCTTTGAACAACAATTTACTTGTTGTCCATAGTTTGACAAATTTATACTGTATTTCTATCAATGGTTAAAATACTTTTTCAGGGGTGTCGGATCTCCTCATTTCTACTACGACCACAAAATTTCTTCACAACTTTTTTATTCATTTTTATTGTAACAGTACTGTAGCCGCGGAAATTAACGATTAATTAATCGATTAATCGTTAGCGTTTTTAATTGAATAAAATTTGTTTGATCGATTATTTTGATTAATCGAAAAGAAAATGCAATCACCATAATTATAGCTGTAGCCTATAGCAGTATTGCTGTATTGTTTAATTTCTGTTGCCTATCAGCTGACAGCAAAAAACGTACCGGATCTTCAAAAGTACGTTTCGGATCTTATGCCACACGTTCCGGATAATAATCTATTACATTAAAATCGTTATCTGTATGTCTGTTGCCTTCGAGCGTTCTGATTGGTTGGCTGTATTCTCATTGGTTGCGTTCGAGCGTTCTGATTGTTTGGCTGTGTGAGCGTTCTGATTGGTTGGCTGTGTGAGCGTTCTGATTGGTTACCTTCAAGCGTTCTGATTGGTTGGCTGAGTGAGCGTTCTGATTGGTCATTCTGGAAAATTGGATTGGTCGTTGCCTCGAGCGAAGCGACGCGAAGCTTATGCGAGCGAAGTTCGCGCGATAATAATTCGAGTTCTAGTAATAATAATAATAATAATAATAATAATAATAATAATAATAATAATAATAATAATCATCATTATCATCATCAACATCATCATCATGAACTGATTATGGTGGCATATCGTAAACGTACTACTAGGACACCTTACAACTAAAATTACAGTATATTCTACAACGATCAATGTTCTGGATAACTACGAACAAAGAGAGCAGTTTTAAGTTCTCGTTTGAATGCTTCTATTGTCTTTGCCATAGTTGTTGATGATGGCAGGCTATTCCAAACCTTGGCAGCCGCTACTGGAAACATGCGGTCACCAATGGTAACGTGGCAGCGTGTAGACGGAACAACGAGAGTAAGACTGGACGCAGATCGCAATCGTTGACGAGAGTTGATGCCCAAAGTCTTGCAGAAATCAGCCGACAGATACGATGGCGCCAGACCATGAAGACACCGATAAGCAAGGATCGTCAATTTGTATTCAATCCGCTGTGGAACACGAAGCCAGCCGTGCCGGATCTCATGCCTCCCGGATCGGAGATCCGGCAAGATCAGGATCAATTCAACCCATGATTTCTACTTTTGACCACTTTGATAATAAAACGACGAACTCCAATCTGTTTATACTCTTACCCGGACGCTATCCGAACGCTATTGACATAATGGTAATTATTAGCACGCGCGTTTTTACCATCAGTTCCAAAACTCTTTGGGTATCAATCGACGGTAGGATCTCCAAATCTATACTATGATACCGTATCATTTCAGACTGTCTTTTGAGACAAGTTATGGAGGATAAGTTTTTTGGAAGAGAGATATTTTAAGCCTGGAAATTCCGACATATAAGCCTATATAATTTCCCATTAAAGCGCCTCAAAGTCTTTATGACGGATTCATTTCTTTGCATGTAACAGTCACTATTCACATATATTCAGAGTATGGGTATGGGCTATTTATAATATATACATTATTAATAATATTATATTAAAACGGTCGAGGGTGGTCAAACTTGTTCTATCACTGATTTAACCATTAATTATCAAGTCAGCGCTGTTGTTAAATCGTTATCGAAATAATCAAGACATCATTATACATAAATAATTATTTATCGCTGTGAGAAAATTTTAAAAAATATCTATATCGGTGCCAGCAGCAAGGACAAGATACCGATAACGTTTTCAAAAAATTATGAGACGTAGCCTACTGTATATTATAACGCATAACTAGGCAGGCTGTCGCAAACACTTTTACTTCCTAATCGCCGGCGATATGAAAAAAACAGCAATTAATACACGGTTGTTTCATAAAATCGCGACTATGAAGTCTATGACGATGAAGAATAAATAGATCACTGTGTTCGCTAGAAAATTTGCTTTTATGCGATATGATTCTCATTTGCACATTTGATAAATATTATTCGTACAACGCAATATAATTGAGTTACAACATGCAGCAAAAGGCGTACACGCATTTTACTCAGAAAAACAACCATGCATTCATTGGTTCTATTTAACCCCTTAACCGGGTGCGACGGCTGAGAGCCGTCCAGTTTACATTGAGTTACAGATTTATTCCCCAGTTAAGGGGTTAACAGAGGTGAATGCGAAAATTCAAATACAGAACAGAAGAAATGGTAAAGTTCACATTTTGTGTTCAAACTGTCATCCACCTGCAACCACATACGATCAATGCCTCGCTCGCCACTGTCCAACTTCTCTGTTAAATACTTCCTGGTCCAGCGACTCCAGCTTATCCCATTCCTCACCAATGCTCTGTCGTAACTCGATGGCGTGTCTTTGACATTTGTCCTGTAGCCCTTTTCTTGCAATATGCCTCAGCTCTTGTAGTCCACTGGTTTAGATTGGGACAATCGGGTGGCCACACATTTTGTGGAATGAAAACAGTTTGGCATAGCATATTTCAGGAGTTCGACAGAATTGAAAGATCGATGACGTGGGGCTCCATCTTGCTGGAACACGAAGTAGTTCGAGAACCCGTACTGTGGCGACCCCGGCTCGCGGTCCCGTATATAGCGCGGCCGGCGGTCGGGCGGCCCCCAACGCCCGCTCGGTTTCCCGATCGTCATCTGCCGCCGACTCTGCCTTTATCGGCGGCGTCAGTTTCCCTTTCCGGTTCTCCGACATCAGAGGAGGTGTCCGCGGCTGCCGGGCAGGCCGCATACTGAAGGATTTCGCATCAGTTGTCTGTATTGTCGCGAAATTGCCGTCAATAGAAAAAACTAGGGGACCTGCCTAACAACGTTTTCGTTAGCGGCTGTCAGGAGCTTCGTCTACGGCCACTCCTGCTAGCTGGGCGCCGCGGCTCAAGCGGTCTTAGCTACAACAGCAGCCTGCGTCCGCCTCTTGACGCGCGATACAAAATTTCCCATTTTCAGAGATTTTCAAATTTTTAGGACCGACGCTTGAGGGCGCTCGTACTCTGCTGTCCCCCTTTCCCCGTATCAGCCGTCAGAAAGATAAAATTTTGACCCACCCCCTAGCGTCGTCGGCAGCGGCGATGAGAAGCGTCGCTGCTGGCGAAGCGCATCGCCGACAGCCTTGTTTCTCGGGCGCCGGTCTTTAGGCGGAATTTTAAACTGTTGGGCCACATCCGCTTAGGTGCCGTGAAAGCAGGGAACCTAGGCAGCGGCGTCGTCGTTATCGGTGGTAAGCGACCTCGTCTACGGCCCAACCCTTCGCTAATCACCCCTGGTAACCGGGCGCCGGTGTTCAGGCGAACGCAGCGACTACACAGCCGGCCGGCCGCTGCCGTTCTCTCTCCTTCTTTCCATCGCTCCAACCGCCTGTTCCCTTCGTCAGCAGCCAGCCAGCCGCCGTCTCCGCGCAGCCTCTGTCAAACATGCGACGATCTTCAGCGGCCAAACTCTCTAGTCGCTGAAGACCGAAGGTTCTCCCGGGAACCTATAATCGTTGCCGGTTTCTATAATCTGTCTCTCGATCTTTGGGCGGCCGTGGCGATTCTAAAAATTTTACCGAAGCCTTAGCGTTTTCCAGCCTAGCGCGTACTTTGTCCGTTTTACATGAATTAAAACTTTATTAATTATTTAAAATTAGTACAAATACATTATTATAAGCGCTAATTTATTAGATTAAATTATTAACTAACAAGTTTACGCAGTTAAGCAATCTTTAATAATAATTAGGAAATAATTAATCATTAATAATAATAATAATAATAATAATAATAATAATATCGCTATCTGTGGCACATGGTCGCCACAGTACTGCATAATGTAAGATAGAATATGTCTCTAAAGCAATAGGCCCCTACGTCGCGTTATAAAGGTTACTGGCCATTCATTTTGATGTCAGGATCAACAAACTATAGGCTGAAAAATGCTTCATTTTGTAACTGCAACTACAGTATATTACGCTGTACGACGAATGTTTAGAAAATACACGCATGAGCATAAAAGGACATTTTCTACCGAAAGCAGACGTCCCGATTGCTAATTGCGATAGTATGCGATAGTAACTTCCGTTCTCCTGTAATCATCAAGATTTCAGACACAGAGATAACCTACAGTCATGTTCAGAATTTCGATTTGTATCGTTTGCGAATGCCTCGTTGACTCAAAATCATGTAATAATAATAATAATAATGATAATAATAATAATACTAATAATAATAACAATAATAATAAATTATTATTCAAATAATTATACATTATCATTAAGCCTATAATAATAACAATAATAATAATAATAACATTAAAAATAATAATTATTATTAATCAGATAATAATAATAATAATAATGATTATAGTATTATAGTAATAATAATAATTATTATTATTATTGTAGTATTATTAAAGTCCTAAAAATAATTTTTTAAAATATTTGAATAATAATAATAATAACAATAATATTATTAAAATTTATAAAATAACAGTTATTAGGGTATTATTATTGTTATAATAATAATAATAATAATAATAATAATTATTATTATTATTATTATTATTATTATTATTATTATTATTATTATTATTATTGCTATTGTAGTAGTAGTTGTTGTTGTTATAATTAGTGTGAAACATCACTGGACAGGGTTTCTTAACCGGTTGCATTGGATTCTTTGAAACGGTATTCCACTTAGCAGTGTACGTTGACAGTTTTTTTGTCTTTCCAGTGTCCGATTATTTTCTCTGTCCGCTGCCTAACTCTTATTGGCACTTGTTTGGTCTCTTTAGAAAGAGATCTCATACACTATGTGACCTTTCAAATTCAAATTCAGTGTTTCAAATCATCTTGGTTTTTGCGGCGTTTAGCCTACTTGGGCTCCAGGGCCCTAGCTAGGGTATCTCGCGCCCGGGGACAACACATACCGATGGCGCCACCCTAAACTTTAGAAAAATCTCAACTTCACAAAAACCTAAAATACCCTGACAAGCAAAAAGGACGTCACTAACTATAATGATCCTAGCCAATCCAGGGCCCAGGGACAAATCCTCCTGATCCTCGACTCCACGAAAACCCTGAAAACCAGATTTTTGGCACCCTTCCCCACATCGGCGCCCCAACCTCGGTCCCTGGGAACGTATGTATTTCCCCGCCCCATGGCCACGCCTCTGTTGGGCTCATCGGCATGCCATTGACTTCGAATCTCCGGGTAGAGAGCACAAGTATCTAAATGCAACCATATTTAACACTTGTTCATGAAACATCAACTGAGGAGCGTGATCAGGACACTTGGGTTATACGGCGATTCGGCTACAGCTGTAGGAGAAACGTCGTTCAGGCGAATTATCCAGTAGGCCTAGCTTGACGAACATCCGTTTAACAGTGTCTCATGACAAAAATTATCTGCTATATTTTTTACATGAATTAACATCGTGATAACGACAGATCCAGACCCCGCTGTCAGCATGAAAAGTACTGATTTCCTAATCAACAACGTCAGCACACACATGACTAAATAAGCATATATAATAATATTACAGGCAGAAATTGGGTTTCGTCTGCGATTATAAGGATATCAAGCCATGTAATTATCTTAATTTTGTTCAGAATTTTGAGCTGTGTTGTTTGCGAAACAGCCATGTCTTTTACCGTGTGTCTGTTTCTGCAGTTGTTATTCTCTGCATTTTCTTCTGACGCTCAACTGACGACATCGGATCTAGACAACGGCGAAGATTACAACTCAAATCTCGAATACATTTTGCAGTCTTTGCAGAAATTGCATCAAAGTTCGGAGCAGAAAACTGCCTCCCAAATGGGTTTGTAGTTTAGAAAATAATGAGCCATTTTAGTGTTGTTAATAACAGATGACTTGCTAGATACCAGAAATTTGCTTAATATGGAAAAACCAGAGTTTCACTGATTGCTATGCTTGTTGAAACATCGCCCGAACACTTTCCTTCACTTCATGGCAGTTGTTCAAGTTAGAATTTCAATTGCTAACGCAATGTATAGCGCTCTAATAATACCTGTGGTTGAAAGAAACATCTGAATTTAACCGAATTTTCCGTACTCAGTAAATTATGAAATATATTGTGCAGAGAATTAATTTTATTGTGGGATTAGGTAATGTTTAAATGTTTGCAATTCAAAATAGCAGTAGACGAAAGAAGAGGGACAATTCTGTTTCACTCATGATGTAAGACACCAACTTTTATAAGGACCAATTATGAGAAAATTTGCTTCTTTTAAGCATAAAGATTAGTATGGAAGAATTCTGTAACTGCAGTTTTACTGACACAGTGTAAAAATTCAGCCGACTGGTTTTGTCGCAGATTTCATGTAAAAGATCAACTGCGATTACTAGGCTTCACCTATCTTGGGAGCAATATGACACATGACCTAGACTGCAGACAAGAGGTCACAAGAAGAGCAGCAAGGGCTCTAGACCAACTGACGGCAATGGACAAGATCTGGAAAAGCAAATCAATAAGCACTGAAACAAAAAAGAAAATACTCGAAACCTGTATCTTCAGCAGCTTTTTATATGGATGCGAAACATGGACCATCACCAAAGACCTGGAAAGAAAAATACTAGCCTGTGAAAGAAAATGTTATAGAAAAATACTAAGAATCGGATGGGTCGAAAAAATCACAAATGAAGAACTATACAGGAGAATTCAGCCCAAACAAACCATGCTGGAAAGAGTAAAACAAAGGAAACTCCAACTTTTCGGACACATATGCAGAATGAAAGAGGACAGAAAGATCAAAGCTCTAATGTTTGGAATAATGGAGGGTGCCAATAAGAGAGGGAGACCACACAAGGAATGGTGTGATGATATTGAAGAATGGTGTGGAAGCAGTTTACAGGATCTTAGTCACAGAGCAATGTACATGAAAGAATGGCAGAAAACTGTGGAGATGGCATTATACACCAACGGGCGATGAGCCCACGGTTAATGATGATGATGATTACTAGGCCTACCCAGTGCTTTTTTTCTAGGAAAAAAGGTTTGGGAACCCACCCTTTTTTACTCGTCAACAAAACAGGGCGATGCCGCCTGTACGTTCCCAAACACATTATTACATGTCCATAATTATATATGCAATCTGGCAAAACAGGTTTGGGAACGGCGTTCCCATGCGTTCCCACTGAAAAAAAGCCCTGGGCCTACCCGATTAGCTTGAAGCGTTGTACAGCTACAGAGAGTAGCCTATACATTTGAGAAAACTATCTCGCGAATATCGCCGGTAACTAAGTACATCGCCGGCTGGCATATTATTGTTATTATTATTATTGTAATTATTCTTTATTATTATTATTATTATTATTATTATTATTATTATTATTATATCGAATTTGCATAATATGTGCATGCAATAGGCCTAGGTTTGTTAGAATGTCTTACATGTCTTACATGTCTTAATGTCTAAGGTACATCGCCGGCTGGCATATTATTGTTATTATTATTGTCATTATTCTTTATTATTATTATTATTATTATTATTATTATTATTATTATTATTATTATTATCGAATTGGAATAATACGTGCATGCAATAGAAAATCATCAGATTATTCATATATTGACTTCTTCGTATCTTCTGTTTGCTCTCAGACAGATGAATCCATGTCCAGTTGGATTCAATTACAGTGTGAATGCAGTCAACAAATGCTATGCAGTCGTCACTCAGCCAATGGATTGGACCGAAGCTCAAGCAAGATGCAGAGCCCTGAATCCTAAAGCCCATCTGGTTGTTATCAACAGTCCACTGGAAAATCAAATTATCAGCGAGATACTGAATGACTACAGTAAGAATTGACTTGCTTGATGGAACTCTCCAGCCAAGTCAACCCCCAACCCCACCCCCGAAGTTCTGGAGTCTGGATTAAACAATGAATACCATGCTAAATCACACGACAATCTTTATCAGAAAATAGTTGGCACTCCTAAACATTTTGGACTCTCATCCATTTCAGTCTCCCTGACCCAATATTCACTTTATAACGAAATCCACACTTAACCCATTAACGCATGACTTTTCAAATTTCTTTCAAATTTGCTGTAAAGTTGTGTTTTTAGTGTCATATCAACATGCAAGAGTTATAATTTTTAAAAAAATTAATATTACGTGAAATATTAGACAAAAAAATTTGCCCTTAAAAAAGGACTCTATGCAGTATATGGCACCTGAACTTTTACTATATTGTTGAACAATTGGAAACTACTTAATCGTCTAAACACTGTTTGGAAGAGTGCAGCCCATCATAGGGCACCATTGATTCGTCGATCGAAATGTCTTGCTCGACAGACAAATTCTGCACATCAGTGGCGTAACCAGGATTCGAAAATAGGGGGGCACTTCAACACGCAAAAATATATGGCTGTCACCGCAAACGCATTAAAGTCTGCTGATTGGTGCGCTGTTCTCGATCTAATAATATCCCTATCTTCAACCACTCACAGGTTTTGGAAAAATCTCAATACCGGTCCCGATATTAATAGAAGGCCGGGCCCCAGAGCCTTCCCCTGACTGCGCCGAATGCGCAAATCGTTCAATCAGCACCAATGAGGACGAATTTTTGCTAGCTGGTCCATGCATCAAGATCAGTGTTGTCACTCACATGGATGAACCGCAATCAGGGGCGTAGCGACGGGGGATATATCAATATACCCCCAAAATCAGACTACCTTAATATTTTCAATGTATTTTTTTAAGATTTTCGAAGTTTTATAAATTTATACCCGCACTTAATCACATTATACCCCAAAAACAAATTCCTGGCTACGCCCGCTCACCCATCCACCCGTCCGTTCATCAACCCCCGCCCGTTCGTCAAACCCCGCTTGCGCTCTCCCACCCGCCCGCTCCCCCACCCAACCGTCCGTTCACCCATCTACCCGAACGCCCACCCACCCGCTCGCTCACCCGCTCCGCTACGCCCGCCCGACCACCCACCCGCCCGCTCACTGCCCCCCCTCTACTACGCCACTGTCTGTGCTTTGAAGGTCGTCAACCTCAAGCATGCTGGCTACTACTACTACTACTACTACTACTACTACTACTACTACTACTACTACTACTACTACTACTACTACTACTACTACTGCTACAACTGTGTGACGCCTACCAACCAATTCTGTTACCACTTCTACTACTACTACTGATACTGTGATGCAGTGACTACTATGTGTGGGTACTACTACTACTACTACTACTACTACTACTACTACTACTACTACAAATAGCAACTGTGCACAACCTAAGAAAATTCTGTTAAATTTCGTGATCCAGAAACTGTGATGCAGTGACAAATGGTGTGTGGGTATGCTTAGCGTGCACAACGTGGTACAAACCCAGTGGCGGCTCCACATGGGGGTCCGGATGCCCGTGCCCCCTACTGAGTGCCTGGTCCCCAGTGGCCCCTATTGAGACCATATACTTAATACTGCATATACCTAACAACAAATGGTTCCCCCATGATTAGAAGTTGCCACCACAATGGCCCCCCACTTGCCAAATCCTGGAGCCGCCACTGCCAACACCCTCCACTTGCCAAATCCTGGAGCCGCCACTGGCATATATTCTAGTCTAAAACTAGGTAGGTATGTGGAATGAGTATAAAATAAAATTCAGCCGTCACATTTGCAGAAAACATGCACAAAATTATGTGTTAACTGCACTCTTTACGTTATATTTACAGGAACCATGTGGCGCATGGCGTCCTTTTTTAAGGACAGTACATAAACTTGCCATACATCAAAATTGACAAACTCCCAGGCATAATGCTTGACTACAGTAGCAAGTCAGATATATTTGCAGACTATTTATCACAAAAGTGATAAGAAAATATGCAAAAAGCTTTTTTAACTTATTTTTGATGTTGAGCCATTAAAAATTCAGCAAATTTTGAATAACTTCACAAATCATCGTTAATCAAACACATAAAAACAAGCATGATGCCAAATTTTTCGGTTCAGACCATTAAAACAATATCATGGAGTGTACAGGGTCGCTTAAGATTGCATGATACTTAAAGATTTTACGATAGCACTTGGTCATATTGCAAAGTGTCCTGAAAAAAGGACGCCGTGCGCTAATGGGTTAATTCGATGAACGAAGATAGACAGTCACCAATACGGTAGTTGACCAGCTATTAGTTTAATTTGTTGATTATATTAGAAACTATTCTTGAATCAATTTAGTATATTCAGAGATTTGTTCGAAAATACAGGTACAACTTTACAAAAACAGTCTCTCTCTTATCTAGACTGTTCCGGTTCTCATAATTACAACCAGTTCTGGACAAGCGGCCATCGACAGAACTCCAATAACTGCTCTTCTCCATTTGTATGGAAGCCAAATCTCAGGAACAACCAAGCCATCGGATATACAAACTGGTGTCCGTGGGAACCAAATTGCTCCAATCAACAAGACTGCATGACCGTCGCCAAAGACTGCTATTGGAATAGAAATATAAGCGGATGGCAGGATGACTCCTGCTCAGACAGGTTCTGTCCCATGTGTGAGGTCCTGAGATTTGAATACCCATAACCTGAAGACAGCACATTTTATTATCGTTGCCCTAGAAATCTTCTTCTTTAGATGCTGTATGATTCTACGTTAGCGACCAGAGATATCCACTTTGTTCGATCTTGACATCCTCTTTTTAATTCAATGTCATTTTTTACTCCATCTCGTAGAAAGTTTACATCGGTGTTTCTCTACCTTAATCTTGCTTTGAGTTCCCAGAATAAATGCTCCAGGTCTTAATTCCTCACTATTCTTGTGTTATGTCTTTTTCACATTCTCCATTGACTGGCTATCATACTGTCATTCAAGATCTATTTGAACTGTTTTCCACCATGTTTTATTTCATTGCCATTTAGTCTTATTTTCTTCTGCATGGGTTTGATTACTTTGTTCTTGCTAATCAAAGAGGCCTGACCAAACCTTTTCAGCACTCTTAATCGTGTCTCATTCATTTTATACCAATTTGAGTTCAAGAGAACAATTGATTTTAATATATTTAAGTCATTTTTAGAACTGCCTATTTGGTATTCTGGATTTACTGCAACTGGAACTTATTTTATTGTCATTTAGTCTTATTTTGCATGGGTATTACTTTGTTCTTAGTAATCACCAATAATGATAATGATGATGATAATTTAATAATAATAAACAATAATTTTAATAATTTAATAATAATAATAATAATAATAATAATAATAATAATAATAATAATAATAATAATAATAATAATAATAATAATAATAATAATAATAATAATAATAATAATAATAATAATAATAAAAATAATAATAATAATAATAATAATAGTAATAATAATAATAATAATGATGATGATGATGATGATAATAACAATACTCCTCAATGAAGCATTTTCAAGTAATTTAATATATATTTTACTTGAAAAAATTAAGTTCCTATGTTGTACAGCAACGGGGAAGCCAACCCGGTGTAGTGAATTAAAATGAATCCTCTGGAAAAATGAATCCCCTCATTATTACACGTAGAATAACGAACCCAATTTCATTATTATACGTGCTGTATAATAAAGAATCCCTGTGCAGAATTTCTACTCCCCTGTGCTACTTGGAGGGTAAAACAGGCCAAATGCGCTGGATGGAGATTTTTCGCACACCAAACGGCTCGTCATAACTCTACGAGGTTTTCACCATATCGAGCCCTATACGGCCGCAAACCTGTTTTACCAATAGACGGGTTAGTATTCGACACACTCTATCTTTCCAGGCGACCATGGATTTGATGACATTCTTGTCCGTCACGTTGTCGATGTTATGACTAACTTGCGTAATCAGAGATGTCCATGGGTCCATCTTTTAGAACTCAATCCAACCCAACCCTTCAAATCTCCAACCTCCAAACCAAACCCATGCCGACAATGGGTTTGATGATGATGATGAACCCTACCCGGAGGTAAAACAGGCCAAATTCTTAAACCATGACTTTTTTTCTGACCCAACCACCATTAATATGGAAAAGTCTGACGAGGTTTTCATCCAATCGAGCCCAATCCAACCCAAACCTGTTTTACCCATGACGGGTTAACCCAACCCATGGACATCTCTGTATCTTTGCCAGGCGTTTCAGTAACAAAGTCTTTAGCCAATGCTCAAGTCAAGCAGTGCGACAAATACGACAGACGGCGATATGTTAAGTACATCTGTAGACCAGGCGATAAGGTACTTTGAGGAACTTGAAAAGAGCGGACAGAAAAGAAGATAAATATACTACACCATGGCTTCGACCTCACAAAATTACTTCAATATGTGACAACAACACTTGCCAGCTTGATGGTTCTAAAGGTACACGTAAGTTCAAGCAGCATATGTGCACTTTGAAGCTGTTTAAGGAAAAAGAAATCGTCATTAACGAGATAATTGAACACAACTCGCCTATACAGGAATCTCCTGGAGTAATTTGGATAGAAAATTTACAACTAACAAAGACATAGACAAAGACATAGACAAAGACATCTTATCCCGTGTTTTTGTTTCTTTGACGTGCCTGCTGCGGACGGTTCTACAGCGGAAGGCTCCTTTCTACGGGATTCGCTACCGTGGGCGTTTGGGCGGCGATTTCCGTCATTTCCATCAGGGCTGACTTTACGCTGTCTCTGTTATCCGACGTTCGCCATCGGCATGCCAAAGTATGTCAAAGCGCCTTTGACTTCGACCTTCATCGTGCGTACGGCGCTATAGAAGTCGTCAAGAAGATAAGATACAAAGCAACTACTGAGAAAGGAGAAGAGCTTGACGATAAAGTAATTGACGCAGCCCAGTCATATTTACAACGGAATTACTATTAAGTTGACGGGCTTGACTCTACATTACTCGTTCAAGGTGATGGTTTTAACGCAACGTCGAACCCATGCGTACAAATTCACTTCGACGATATTCGTGAGCAGTGTTTATTCTAGGCCTGTTTTTTTTTGGGGGGGGGATTTCCCTTAAAAGTTTGAAACTCCCCCCTCCCAAATTTCTATATGTTGCATTGGGGGATGGAAATAGTTTGACGAAAAGGGTTTTTTTTAATTTTTAAATTTGGAAGAAGGAAAGATAAGGAAGAATATGAAGACCTTTTTTGTTCGTCAAGGTTTTTGGGCAGAAAAAACATCTACCCCAAACATGTAAAACTCCCCCCAATGTCAAGGTGGCTAGAATAAACACTGGTCGTGAGCACTGGATCACATCAGCATCCTCTAGGAACATAGTGGAACTAGCAGACAGTTTGATCACTGGTCGACTGTCTGCATCCATTACAACACATCTGAAACAGAGATGTACCACGTTAAGCCGATAACAATATTCTCAGTGTCTTTGTGTTACTGACGCAACAGCAGGTGAATGGAGACTAGGGTTGACTGCGGCGTCCATACCATAGCAACTGCTACTGAATTTTTAACTGACAACGGTGATCCGTTAGCCGCTTTCGATCATGAACAAATGCCTCTGCATCTGGTATCCTGCCTCGAACAGAGAAGCTTACACCCGTTTCCGAAATCTTCGAACAAGAAACGAGGGAAAAAGGAAAAGTCACGAAAATAGAACTGCCCATGTGAACATTAATAGACATAGGCAGTGAACATTAGTAGACATAGGCATGAAATAATAATTCTAAAAACAGCACATTTGCATGCGAAATTTATGCGTTTATTAATCCTTATATTATATTTGTTATTAATACATTCTCTACATTTATATAAATGTCACTCTCACTGTATGCCTGTTTAATTACTGCGTTTCACTTACGTAACTTAATCTTCTGTACTTTTGCACAATTTAACATCTCATGAAAATCAATGTATAAATTTTACTTCATATCACTAGAGGGCAGTTATTATAATTCAGAGGGAGTTAGGGGAGCCTTTATTCCGCATATAAAATGACTTGAGGATTCATCTAAATTCTCTATATTGGGCGTATTTTCAAAATACCTTCAAAGATCGCTACAACAACTGCATCAGCGGTAAGAGTTTCCATCAGCTGCTCCGTCTATAGGCTTTTAGTAGTTTCCAAATGCTAATAGCGCTTATAACGTTATGTAATATAAGATTTCTACAGCGGCTCTTATATTTCTGTTCAGAGGCATGCACCCCAGGGTTAAGAAGGTGCTTGATATTTTTAGTGATACTTTAGTTGTCCATTAAATTGAACAACATTGTAGAAAGTGAAGAACAAATGAATGTAGTCAGATCATTTTACAGCCATTCTGAATTCTCGATAAAAGTAGTGCGTGATCTTGGTAGTGTACATCCTTACGATCAGTGGAGCCAGTGTTTTATCCAGACTCCATGCCTTTGTGGGGGGGATTGACTTGGCTGGAGGGGAAGAGATACAGTTCAATGCAAAAATTTGTGTCAATGTCCGGATTTTTAGGGGATTTTTGTGGTTTGGGGGATCTCCCCATGATAGGCCTGGATAAACCACTGAGTGGAGCGGAGCTGGCGATGTGCAGTGGAAGATGGTGGTTTGAATAGCTCAGTAATGTAAGGCGTCGACTGAACTCAAAATGCTGAAGAAACAGAGATTAATTATTTGTTTAAATTCAACGCGGTCGGAAATTGAAAGCCAGTGAATCGATCAACCAGCATAAAATCTGAGATATTGGAGCAGCGAGAAGCTTTTGTCACACGAGGAGTCAAAATATTGTACACTGTGAGCCAATAAAAACATGCCACTGTATGTTTGTTAATAACTTTGGCAAATGTGAACCGATTTTTTCTCTTGACATGACATGACATCTTTAATTATTTCTCCGTAATTTCTCCACAATTTCCATAAAAGATAAACAGAATAGCATATACATAAGTCTAGTTACTTATCTAATAATAACATAGTATCTACTCAGAGGAAGGTTGAGAAAGAAATAAGAAATGGCTACTGAAGGGATCATGGATCTCGCATGAAAGTAGGCTAACCAGTACATATAAAATTTATGATAGCAGACATAAATTAGGAAATTAGTTTCATAATTGAAATTTAAGTAAAAATTATCAAACATAGCATATAAATGTTTGCAACAAAGTATAGATTAAATTACAGTTAGAAATTTTCTATTTCTGTAGAATTATTTAAGTATCTTTTTAAACAGTGTTAGGTTTGGTATATTTTTAATCTGAATAGGCAGATTATTCCATATGCGTGGGTCATGTTTTTTTATTGTAAACAAGCCTAGTGTTAATCCTTGAAAATGGCTGGATATTTTATCACAATTTCTTACATTGTACATATTTCTTTTATTAACTGTTTCAAAATAATTTTCTAGATAAAATATTTTAGGTAGCAGATTAGGCCCTATTTATGTAATTGTACATACTGTAAAGAAACTAAAACAAATGGGAAATAGCAAAAACTGTCATGTAAACACACATAATGTTCTTAATCGGACTGCTCTAAAACTCCCAAACTGCATCAAATGGCTAAAGTAGGTTAGCCAAACTAGCGATTCTTTACAACCACGATTTGCTTATTGCTGTAAGAGAACCGCCGTGTAGGCGATCAATTGTGTAACTGGCGAACACCCTTATTAGATAATCTCGCAACAATCATCATGCATCATTTGGCATCAGTTAACGCTGTGTAAAATCAATAAATATGCACTCATCGCTGTCTAGAACATGGATAGGATATCAATAACGTTTTCACAAAAACTATCACGCCCACTTTATATTATAGCGACAGATTCAGGCTAAGCAACCAGCCTATCATAAGGAAAACACTGATCTCCTTCCCAACAACGCCAGCGCATGACTAAACAGTCCTTTTAATTATTTACATACAAAGTATCCAGTGTCTGCTGGCTGCAATATCTATTGTCTAGTGGCTGCAATTATAAGAATGTCAAGCCATTTAGCTAAGTTAGTTTAGTTCAGAATTTTGAGCTATATCGTTTGCGGGCATCTTTTATTCTGTGTTGTTTGTTTCTAAAGTTCCTCTGGCGTTTTCACTTTGTTCGAGCAAAAAAACAAAAAAATCTAGACAAACAAAAAAACGTCATCTTTGCTACATCAAAGGTTGGATCGTCAAAACTTTTTTATCAAATGGTTTGAGCAAAAAAAAATATGCCGTCATCACAAGTATCTTTCCATTTTTATCCTGACGAGCAAAAAAAATTCCCAGGTCGATCGCTTGGACGGGTTCATTTTATCTAATGCAATAACCCATTTAACCTAACCGCTGAAAGCGCTTGGGAGACCCCATTGGTTGTCCTTTAACGCCACGTATAGTCTAACAAGCAAAAAGTCATCGCCACGTTTTCAAAGTGCCCCATTTTTAAAACTTTAGAACTCTTTGTGGAGACAAACGTTACGCAAACACTGCTTTTGTCTTTTAGACTGCAATTATAAGAATGTCTCGCCATTTAGCTAAGTTAGTTTTCCAGTTCAGATAATTTGACAGCATTCGTTTTTCGTGAAAACAACGATGTCTTTTATTCTGTTTTGGCTTTTTTACTTGGTTTTGTTATTTTACGCTCTCGCGTTCATCTCCACTTTGTTATCCGACGCTCAACTTTTTCTTTTCGGCATCGGATCAATGATTTCTCCAGATAACGGTTTTCGAAGAGCTCAACTCTAATCTTGTTTCGAAAACATTTGGCAAGTCTTTTTGGCTTGATTTCAGAAATCACCCCTTGGTCTGTCAAAAGTCAGAGGTTGGATCGTCAAAAAGCGGTTCCTCAGTAATTTATGGTTTGTGGGTTTGAGAATTTAACTG
This sequence comes from Metaphire vulgaris, assembly GCA_018105865.1. Lineage (NCBI taxonomy): Eukaryota > Metazoa > Annelida > Clitellata > Crassiclitellata > Megascolecidae > Metaphire > Metaphire vulgaris. The sequence goes on from CM030834.1 coordinate 2,638,469, forward strand.
AAATATGCGTACTCTGTGAACAAGTATCTTAACAAGCATAAATTGTATGTTTCTGCAGGTCCTTACTGAGCTCTTCAAATCACCCTCTTCCACTGCTCATCGGCTCCGTCTGAGAGGGTTTAGGGAGAAAAATGCCCAGCATAGGCCTTTCGATCTGTAGGGAGCTTGGGCGGGTTCAGAAAATGTTATCTAATGCAATACTAGGCCATTTATTATTATGAACACGCTGAAAGCGGTTGGGGGACCCGGCGAAGGCATTGGTTGTTCTTTAACGCCCCGTATATTCTAACAAGCAAAAAAGTCATCGCCACGTTTTCCAGTCGTACAGTTGTATGCGTCGTACATTTTTAAAACTTTAGAACTCTTTGTGACCATTTCCACGTTCCATACAAAACCTAAATCATTTTGTCCTGATGCATTTTTTGGTCTTTTTAATAGGAACCCGTGAATGCTCTGCCCAAGAACCCGGAATTGCACTTTTTTTAACTCCCTCCCCCCATACGTAGCGCGACGTAACAAAAAGCCAGATCCCCTAAAATATGACGTAACAACGAGTCGACCCGCCCCCTTTTCGTCTTCCGAAAAGTCTTGGCAAGCAAACAAAAGGTCATTCATTCTTCTATTTGTTTCCTTTCCAAACATACTGACAAGCAAAAAAGGTCATCCTTGTATTTTTCCCTCTCCAAATATCCTGACAAGCAAAAAAAGGTCGTCACTTAAAAGTTTTGTGTTGCGTTACGTCACATTTACGGAACCATCCCTCCCCTCCTCGTCACACTTTATAACAAGTGTCCGACCCCCTCTCCCCTCGGCGCGTTATGTCATTTATGGACGACCCCTTATTAAAATATCTTACTGAAAAATTGAGCTAACGTGAAAATAATAAGATCTTAGGTCTATATTGGCTAATTCGTAACCTTTTGTTTGAAATCAGACTGGTGCAGCCATGTCCCGCTGGATTCAACCACAGTGTAAATGCAGTCAACAAATGCTATGCAGTCGTCCTCAGCCAATGAACTGGGTCCGCTGCTCAAGCAAAGATGCAGAGCACTGAATCCCAAAGCCCATCTGGTTGTTATCAACAGTCCACTTGAAAATCAAGTCATAAGCGAGATACTGAATGAATACGGTAAGGCATTCTAAGTGCCCTCCAAACTCATTTTTTTCAATAGCATTCATTCCATCCGTTTACTAGTCCGCGCCAAAATGGGTCTCTAAGTTAATCCGAGTACAACGATTCATATTATAATAAAATTATTAGCTTACTAGCTGTTAACCCGTCAAAAATGACGGGAAGCGTTGCTATCTCCTTTTCCGATTGTTTTGCAAAAGTTCATATTATTGCATATAACAAGTTTTTAATCTGAAAATGTAATGTGAATGCGTTGATTATAATTTAAAATTTTTCCTATGTGCTCACTGGGTGGTCTTGCCCAGATCCTCACCACAGGGGGCTGCACATCATAACGCCCTACGATTCTATTGGGATTTGGTCTTCCTTGGGGGATGCACCCTCCAGTGTTACCTAGGGCCTCTTTTGGGCATACGGCTCCTTTTGGGCTTTTGGACCCAAAAGGGCTTTGTTTCCCACGGAGGGCTGGGATTTTCTCTCCCCGAGGGGCTGTGCCTCCAGTGTAGGATAAAGTCCCCACGGGGGGCTGGGGCTAGGTCTCCCACGGGAGGCTGCACCCCCAGTAAGACCTACGTCCTCACATGGAGCTGCGCCCCAGTAGGACCTGCGGCCCAACATGTGAGGCTGCACCTTGCGGGAGGCTGCGCTGCCACACGTGGGACTGCGCCCTACGGGAGGCTGAGTCCCCTGTAGGGCCTACGGCGCCACACGGGGTACTGCGCCCCCAGTGGTGCCGTACAACGTGCATTCAATCATTATGTCAATCAGGACGATTCGTGAAGCTGCAATGAATAAGCTTCGTCAAACGCTCCGTCGATTATACAGTTTGGTTTTCAATGGCAACAAAGTCCTTCACCATCTGCCGTGTATCGTGATTGACAAACTTACAAAGCGAATTACTATATAAGATTATACAGTATACTTAAAGTTAGGAGACCACTGTTATTACACAATTGGGTTTAATTTGTATAAATGATGACTCGTGATAGTAGCTGTTGACTCACGAGAAAGAAGACTTCACGAGTTTTTGCTTTTGCAAGTATGCTGTTTTAACAAATATTTTCCGTATTCCTTTATTAGATTGTCCTACTGGTGTAAATTGGTTCTGGACAAGCGGACAGCGACGCATCTTCAATAACTGCTCTTCGTCATTTGTATGGAACCCAAATGCTAGGGCCAATCAGGCATTCAGCTACAGCAGCTTTTGTCTCACAGAACCATCCTGCGCCTTTAGTGGTACTGAGAATTGTATCAGTTTCGCTAAAGGCTGCAATTCTAATGGGGCACTAAGTGGGTGGCAAGATGATCTATGTTCACAAGCACTCTGCCCAATATGTGAGGTGCTAAAATTCGACAAACAATAAACCATAGAAATTTATTGCGCGATCAATATTGTATTCATACATTTCTAAGTTTCTCTAAAGTTGTTTCAAATCTCACAAGCATCTAGGCAACTCACGTTTCAGTTTTTTATCAGGGCCCTAAAAGGCACCTGAGCTGCTCCAACATTAGTGTTCAAACCTCTGACTGTCGTCGGACACTAAAAGGTTAAATCTCATGCACTGTCATCTTCCTAACTCCGCTGTCTATGCCACTATGACCTCACCATTTTACTTGAAAGTTCCTGCATGTATTGCTTTCGCTAACGAATATTGAATACATTTTCGAGATATTGCATTGCATTTTCTGCTGCAGGCCAGATTCTCTACAACCTTCTGCTTTCTAGATCTCCAATAAACTAAGTATTTTTCAAAGCTAAACTTAAGGCGCATGTCTTCCAGCTAGATTTTCTTAGTCTGTCTCGCTGTTTCACACTACATTATAATGACCTGGTGGATTTGGGTCAACATTGAGTGATAACTTTTGAGCATTAGCACTTGTGCTATTGAAATGCATTATTACTATAATCATATTGCATTGTATTATTTCGCAGTATGCAGATCCATATACGTTAACTTCTTCTGCAAAAATTCCACAGACTTGGGCGTGATTGTTGTCTTGCGCTAAAAATTGTATAAGGTTTTGGTGCATGGCACCAAATTGTTTAGCCAACGTTTGCTAGAATATATTATTTATTCGGAGATAATCTGCAGAGATAGGCTATAGAGATGCAGTACTTCACAGAAGACGATGAACAGCTATAATGTGACGCATTACGAAAGTGATCCAGATATAAGTTCCAGTTGTTAAGATCCAGATCCAGTTAAGATCCAGTTAAGATCCAGTTAAGATCCATATGGCGAGAACTGCCTAAAGCTGAATGAAGATAAGACACAAATTATCTGGCTGGGCAATTACAATAAATGCCTTACGCCGTCCTGACGCGCACACCATCGAATGTGCTACAGTGGTCAATAACCTCGGAGTGTTAATTGATAGTCAACTGACAATGGCCATTTGCATCAGTTTGCAGGAAGTCGTTCTTCCAGCTTCGCCAGCTGCGGGCAGTGAGGAACTCGCTGACCCCTGACGCAACTAGGATGCTGGCTCATGCATTCATCAGCAGCAGACTCGACTACTGCAACAGCATCCTTTATGGCATCAGTGACCATCTGATACAGAAACTTTCATTCTGCACGCTTGGTGTTCCAGAGAGGGAAGTTGATCATATCACACCAGTACTACGGAGCTCCACTGGCTCCCGGTCGGTCAACGCGTGACTTTTAAACTCGGGACCATCCTGTTCAAGGCCCAACACAGCTCTGCTCCGTCATATCTAACTGACATGTTCTGCTCGACGGCTAAGATCTGCGCTCCGCCTTGACCAGCACACTTGCAGTGCCTGGACAGGCTTTGGTGACCGCAACCTGGCCGTTGCTGGCCCGGTTGTTTGGAACAGTCTGCCAGCAACATTGCGTTCCTCTGACTCAACCATGACGCTGTTATCTTTTAGGAAACAACTGAAGACATTCTTGTTTGATTGATCTGGTTCGCAACTGACATGAGTGCATTTGCTGCTTTGCGATAATTTGCGCTATAGAAATGTTCGTAATAATAATAATAATAATAATATAATTTGTATCCATTGACATGATGATATACCTGGATAAAAATGCTTTTTGAATTTCGATTCTTATTGCTATTGTCATGCCTATAAAGACATTTGATTAGTTATAAAATGGTTTCATAATAACTTATGATGTCTTGAGAAGTTCTTATCATAAAGGTCATTGACATAATCTAAAAACTGCACATGTTTTAGATTCCAGTTTTAAAAATTGCTGACATTGTTAATCTGCAGATATAATTCAATCTATTGACATGACAATTTTATCTTGTCAAATATAAAAATGTCTCATTTAAGCCTCCCTGTACTGCATGAGAACCACTGTACTCCAATTGGTAAATGCGTGACAGTGAATTAATTATCGCCCACGTTTCCTCCCTAAATTCTGTATTAATGGCAGAATATTATTAGACCACCATTTCTAGTTCGAACCGAGCGATTGGTTCTTATGTCCATTAAAAACTTATTCAGTTTTTTCTTTAGACATCAAAGAAAAGTTATCAATTGATTGGTTTGCTACCTTTCATTGTCGAATGATGGAAAACCCTGCAGTTTCCGTAAAGCGAAAGGAGTTAATATGCAAGAATAACTTATTAAGTTGCCAATATTTGTCATAAACACATTAGTAATTCTGGGCGTATTTTCAAAAGACTACGGCTTTTGTCTGGAAGATTTTACACAACCATGACCCAGTAACCCCTCTCTGCAGACATTCGAATGTAAAGACGCTATAAAATACTTGCTTTCACGTCTTCACGACCAGGACATTGTCGAACTTCAGAAAACGTTATTAACTGATAACCTCAGCGAAGAAGGGATGACCAGCACCATTGACGATGGGTCTACAATCAGACGAACATCGTCGACGGGGAGTGGTACATAATACATAGCCCTCGGAAACCACGACCACGGACCCGACGACGGCAGAGAACAGTACCAGGTCGACTTCGGACTGACGGATCCACGCTGGTACTACCCTTCGCTGTGGTACGACGCCATCTACACCGATGGTAGGTACGACAACGCTTCACTTTGTCTTCGTCGATTCGGAATCGCTTCGACAGAACAAGAACGGTCCAGCCGCTCAACTGGCGTGGCTCCAAACGACTTTGGCTGGACCTACTCGTCATCGATCATCATCCACCGTATTCCGCTGGAAATTACGGCCCAACTGATGCCACCATAGTCGACCAGGTACTCTCCCCCCTACCTACCTGACATTATTTATTTACAGCTTCCGTTTACAATTATAATTGTATAAACATTATAATTTCTAATTACTGGTATGCTAGTTTTTAAGCTAGCAGAATTAAATATGCTGAAAATGGTGTCTAAGTATTCGAAGACATGTAGAAAAAAACACACGAAATATTCAGATTTCGATATCGTTCGCGATATTTTGTTTCGTAGCGTGTGAATGTGTGATTATCATTGCTTCAACTTCATGAACATTGCTAGGATGTCAATATAAATGATTTACTTCCTTTCTTCAACTTCCTCTGTCAATTGCATTTTACGTGTAATGATTTAATTTCATGATCACAACAATTCCATCAGTGGAACTTGTTGCCTCTGGCTGTCTAACCGCTAATTGCATTTTTGAAGAGAAATCGACCGACATATCACGACGTGTCCATGTTCTGTGTTTTCAGGCGCTGACATTCTGTTGACTGGACACGACCACAATCTATAGCACAGCACTCAAAGGAACGGAGCGATTGATTACGTCATCTCCGGGGGCGGGGGTCGTGGCCTCTAACCATTTTGACCCCGCAAATTCTTATTATTATCCAGACGATTTATATAGCGCTGTAATATAGCTAAAAACCCAAAATCAAAAGCGCTTTGAGCCTTTTACAACGTTGGCATGTCAATGAAGGTCAGAAAGTGGCGTTGTCGAAAATCCACTCTGATGAAAGAAAGAACTCGATGCCGTGACGAAATCCGTGCCGAGTTCTTAAAGTCATTCACAAGAAAACTGAACATTGATACGGGATAACGGAAGATGATGCCCGCAATACAGCTCTGATTTGAAGAGAAATCGACCGAAATCATAAATGAACAGGTTCTTAACCCTTAACTGGGGATCCCGGATATATCCGTCCATTTTACATTGAGTTACTGTTAAATACACAGTTTTAACATTGGACTATGGTTTGTTCACAATTCTTGTTGAACTGCAGAGTTCGTTGACGATTCAACACGAATCAGATGATCAAAATAAGAACTCAATTAATTGGCATCGATATTTAATTAAAGATTTCGATATCTCATTTTCTTAGAAAGAGAAAAAATGCAATGGCATTCTAAAATAAAAATTTGCATCCAATGGCTTTGTTCACACACACTTGAAAACATTCCTTGAATATTTTGTGTTGCTCTCAAAATGTCTATGACGAAAGCCAAAAGGTCACAGCTTAAATGTCTATGATTTAGTGTAATATTGTGACCACATAAGCCTATTTGCCAGTTTGAGTATTGCAAACATTCACCGTGGCTGCTGTTCGGAGCGACCATCAACTGGTGCCAAGATTTGGTTGATATTAGCTGAAGACTGATATAATGAGACGTAGTCAGAGTAAGAGAATAAGGGAAGGGGTGAGGAACCAAAATCAGACACACTCCATTTAGTCAGACTATAGGGCTTTGAGGTGAGTTGTGAGACCCCAGTGTGGTCGAGGATCCACATCGGTGGAAGCTTTTGAGTTATAGCCTTTTAGCCTATCGGAATTCAATAGCTCTGGTTATTACTTTGGAGCGGGAAGATGGCAAATTGGTAAGACTCTTGAGCGGCATGCTGACGGAACGGGTTCAACTCCCGCATGAGCCCCTAAGGTCAATTTCATTTCATTCAATCCTTCATTTGTTAGGTTATTACTTCAAAGAATTTAATACTGTCTCATTATAGAGAAACCAAAACTGTCACAGAGCTAAGTACAGTATATCAATTCTGCCGAGTTGACTCATCCTTCACTCGCCAGATGGCAGTGCTATAATGCGTGAGTGACAATGGCAACATTGTGAAAGTAACCATATAGGTTCGGCGGAAAAGGTTGACCACCGTCCGCCGATGTATGGCATTAAACACCTATAGGCTGATGGCCATGAAACTGAAAACCATCTATGGAAAACCATCTATGGGCAATGATCTCACGGGTGCACCTGTGCCTTACTACCCCGATGTCTGCATGGCACGGGTCCGGTATATCTAAAAACAGAACTGCATCGTGTTGCAGATCTCGATGGTCGACAACGTCTGAGATCAGCCTTCACAGCAGCGTTATTCGTCCCGCGAACGCGTCTCTCCGCCGTGGGTGATCGCGCATTTTCCGTGGCGGCAGCATGGTCCTGGAATGGTCTACCACCGGCCATTCAACTTTCACCACCAGTAGATACGTTTAAGAAGCGCTTAAGAGACCTGGATATTTCGGACTAGTTATAATTCTGTTTGACACTCAGTTGCGTAGCCAGGATTTCCGGAAGGGGGGTTTAAAAAAAATTTCGTCGATAACCGCCAAGGGGGGTTCACCCCCAAAATCGCCAAAAATTGCCTCAAAAAATTAAAATTGCATGGGAATGCATAAAAAAAATTTTTGCCGCCCAAGAGGGTTTTAACCCCCAACCTCCCCCCCGTGGCTACGCCACTGTTGACACTGCAATGTGTTCACGTAGTCCTTCCGGATTAGTCACCACAATCATCTTAATAATAATAATAATAATAATAATAATAATAATAATAATACCCCGAGAAAAAAATCGCGTATTGGATTTGCACAATTGTCACGAATCGGTATCAACCCGGATAAAGGACTTGGCATATCTGGCGGATGTGATGCCAAAAACATAGTAAGACATTCAGCAAGGCTTGTGCGCATGACGTGAAGTTAAATGCTTTCAGATACAGTACCTGTGCTAACAAAGATTAGGCCTACACTGAGATTGCAAGCAGAATAAGAAACCTGAATGTCTATATGTGAATTGCAAAAAAAGATACAGTCTGATGACAAAAATGATCTTTTTCAGCTGAGGTGATATCCCTAACAACAGAAATTCATGAACAGCAGGAACCAGGTCCGCAGTCTGCAATTTTTATCAGAGTTCAAGATATCAAGATGTAATGTAATGTAATGAGCTATTTATATTGCGCCTAATCAATCAATGTTAGCAAGCGCATTACAATTAATGTCAATTATGTCAATTATTATATGCACAATTAAACAGATGTGTCTTCAAATGTTTACGGAAAGCGACGGGCGACTTTATGTTCCGTAGCGCTGGTGGAAGGGCGTTCCAGGCATGGGGTCCATATGATATGAATGAATATGATATAGATATAGATATGAATCTAGTAATACTCTAAATTGGGGCGTGCCAGAATGGGCAATGTGCTTGTGATTGCCAATCGTACTCAGCACTGGGTTCTCTGGGACGGCATACCTCTTAGCGGGGTACGTCGGTAGTGGGTAGTCTTAGTCTCTTTAGAAAGGGACCTTATTCACGATCTGACCTTCCTTCAAATTCAAATTTAGTCCATCCTTGCATCTTGTTTTAGTACGGCGTTTAGTCTACTTGTGTTCGGTATACCAGTGGCGCAGCCAGGATTTCCGGAATGGGGGTATGATTTTCAACTTCGAAAAACCTTGACAAGCATAGAACGTCATCTTCATCTTTGTTCGTGTGATCTTCGCTTCAGTTCTAACAAGCAAAAAAGGTCGTCACCTAAGTCACCTTGTCACCTTACTTAATTGCGGTGCTTGCTCTGTAAAAATTTTGGATCGGGCAGCCAAGAGGATTTAAACCCCAAAACCGCGTCCGAAAATAAAAAATGTGTGAAATACAATGAAAAAAATGTCAGTGGGGCACCCAAGGTTTTTTAGCCCCAACCCCCTCTTGGCTACGCCACTGCGTTATACTATTGAGTTGGATTCTTCGAATTATGAATACACACATCTAAGTGCAAACATACTTAAACACTTGTTCATATAAACACCAATTAATGAACGGGAACCAAGGCATTTAGGCTATGCGACGCTTTGCCTATTGTGGTAAGAGAAACGGCGTATAGGCGATCTGCTAAGTAACCTGACGAACATCTGCAGTAGAGTGTCTCGCAACGACCACCAGGAACCATTTGACATCAGTGTAAAATAATTCTAAATTGCGCCCTCTTCGCTGTCAAGGACAACCACGCCCACTGTATTATTATCATAACGACAGATCCAGTCCCCGTTGCCATCAGAAAAAGCACTGGTCTCCTTCCCAACAACGCCAGCGCATGACTAGACCAGAAGATCTGATTACACACAAAATATCCATTGTCTGATGTTATTATAAGGCTTTCAAGCCATTTAGTTATCTTAGTTTTGTTTAGAATTTTTAAGCTGTATCGTTTGCAAAGCAGCGATGCCCTTTATTCTGTGTTATTTGCTTCTGCAGTTGCTGTTCCTTGCATTTTGTTCTGACGCTCAACTGACGACATCGGATCTAGACAAAGGCGAAGATTACAACTCAAATCTCGAATACATTTTGCAGTCTTTGCAGAAATTGCATCAAAGATTGGATCAGCATAACTGTTCCTCAAATGGGTTTGTAGATTTGAGAATTTAACTGAAATGACCGCACTCTATGCACAACTATCTTGAAAAGTATAAAAAGGTCCTCGGCTCTCGCAGGCCCGTCTTGAGAGGGGACAGAAAAAATTTCCAGGGGAATGGTGATCTGTAGGTTGCCCGGGCGGGTTCGCAAATGTTACCTCACGCAATAATAGGCCTGTTTATTATCATGGGCACACTGAAAGCGGTTTGGAGGCCCGGAGAGAGCATTGCTGGTCTTTAAACGCCCCGAAAAGTCTGAAAAACAGAAAAAGTCATCACCACTTTTTACACTTTATCTGTATATTTAGTTGAAAACTTGAAAACCTTTTGGAGACAAAGTTAATGAAAACTATGAACTTTCAATCATTTTTGGAGCCCGTGACTGCATTGCCCAGGGACCCGAAATTTCTCTCGACGGGCCTGAGTCCTCACATCTTATACCCACATTCAAATAATAGATTCTGAGAAAGTACTTGCAATTTTCCGTGACTGACATATCTGCCTATTTTATAATGTATTATTGTTGCTTGGTTTTCTCTCTATCTCTCTCAGTCATATCAGAAAATTAATTATTGGCTCTTTCTTATCTTCTGTTTAAACTCAGACCGGTGCAGCCATGTCCCGCTGGATTCAACCACAGTGTAAATGCAGTCAACAAATGCTATGCGGTCGTCCTTCAGCCAATGAATTGGACCGCAGCTCAGGAAAAATGCAGAGCACTGAATCCTAAAGCCCATCTGGTTGTTATCAACAGTCCACTGGAGAATCAAATTATAAGCGAGATACTGAACGAATACGGTAAGAATTGTCTTGCCAAAACACTAACCGTGACCACTGTGTTTTGCTCCATGGAAAAATTTCTGTGGACACCCATGACTATAGACGCTTGAATTACTGCAGTTTGTCTTGAGGGTCGATTCGTTAAAGCCCTGACGGCCCCCGACGACAGAAAGCCTGCATGCAGAGGTTGACCACACTACATGGCGCTCCCTACCTTGCGGAGCGGGAGAAGTGGGTCGCTCCGGCCCCTGTTAATCACTAATACTGGAGTTGACCAGATATTCGTTTAATTGTTTATTCATATTTGTAGCTATTTTTAAATCAATATAATATGTCTAGAAATTTGTTTGAAAATATCATTTTGCAAAACGGTTTTTACTTTTCTTTAGATTGTCCCGTTTCTCATGGACACAACTGGTTCTGGACTAGCGGCTATCGAAAAAACTCCACTACATGCTCATCTCCACTTGTGTGGAAGTCAAACCTCAGGAACAACCAAGCCATCGAGTATACAAACTGGTGTCCGGGGGAACCAAATTGCGCCAGTCGAGGACAACACTGCATGACCTTTGCCAAAAACTGCTATGGAGATAGAAATATAAACGGATGGCAGGATGATTTCTGTTCGCACATGTTTTGTCCCATGTGTGAGGTCCTGAGATTTAAACAACCATAGACCGAAAACAGCACAGGAATTAATCGTTGACCTAGTTTATAAGCACATTCATTTCTTTCCGACTAACTGGTTTTAAAATATTCGGGTGTATCTTAAAACTTCCTGTTTGATTTTCTGGACTTACTGTAACTGGAACTTATTTATAATTTGTTATCCTAGAATATTTTAGTGAACAATGATGACGGTGCTCTATAATCTACATCCATTTGTAAAAGACCGGATCATTCTAGAGATCAGTCAGTGAGAAACAGCGAGACCGAACTATGGAGGAAATGCCAATTGGTAGAGACATGTGTCTTAATTAAACCTACAGCGTGGGCCAATAGGACCGGTACTATCCTGTTTCGGTGTAACTATTTTCACAACATCTTGGTCAAAATACATGAAATTATTGAAATCTGGTGCACTTTTACGGAGTTATCCTGAATGCAGGCATTTAAGGTTTTCATTCACATACAAAAGTGCAGTGGCGTCATCTAACAGGAACCGGGCTATGGGTCGGACCCGTTTATACAAAATATTAGCTATGATGTTTGATTAACTAACTATTATCCGTCCATTTTAGTTAAGTTAAATACCTTAGGTTTTATCCCTCAGATACAGTGCCCCTGGGTCACCCTGACCAGTGGCGTGCCAAGAGTGGTGGTCGCCCCGGGAGAAATTTAACTTCGATGCCTCGCGACACACACCTGGGTTAGAAGTTAACGAGCCAAAAAATTTCGGCGAGACAATTTGGATGCACTTATTTGGTGTGGACGCCAGGGTCCAATATCGATGATTCGAAAGGGTTTTCATGTAGAAAGTGTTGACCAGCAAAAAAAAGTTACCGAGTCAAATCGGATGCCCCCCCCCAATCTGGTGGATGCCTGGGGTACCGTCCCACCGGCCACCCTCTGCACTCCGCTGCTCCTGACACCGGGTGCACCTTTGCCTTACTACCCCGAGATAAAAAAATCGCATAGAATTTGCACAACTGTCACGTATCGGTCTCAACCCGCATAAAGGACCTGGCCCACATAATCCTCGTGTCTGCGCTGATGCTCTGAATATCTGGCGGATGTGATACCAGAAATTAGTCAGACATTCAGCAACGTTTGAGCGCATGACATGAAGCTAATTGCTTTCAATGCAGTGCCTGTGACCGAATCGCTATTTTGATTGGCTACTCCGGTCGCTTAATATAGGAATTTGAGAGCAATTAGCATGCTTGGCTCATATTTTAGTATTTGTTTGAAAGGAGTCGGTGAAATGTTGTGAATTAGGCTATGATGTAATAATATTTGGAGGTTTCATTGCTGGTTCTAATGTAGCTGAAGAATTATGAATTCTTTTCAAGAGTTGAAGATTCGACTTGAAATGTGTGCAGTGAATTGCAATAGTCCAGACCACTAGATATCAAGACATTAACCAGAGGAATGATTGCCGTAGAAGGAATTATTTGTCGGATTCTGCGTGCGTCTTAACTGTTACAGTGTATATAGTGAGCATATAAGACAGGCTGAATCAATGTGCTTTGAGAGCGAGAGGTTGCTAACAAGGAATACACTGATAACACTGATCAACAAATTTTATACAAGATTTTGTTTCCTCTACAAATTCTGGTGAAACTAATAGATTTTTACACTGTATTTGGTGAACACAGATATGTAGCAAATCTTTCTCAGCCAACAGTTAACACTGATAATTAATTAACTGATTGCCATTTTGAGTGTTCATTAAGTCTTTCCCATGATAAGAAAACTGTCGTTGTATTACTAAATGGCTCTGTCGCAGTAAAAATCGATAACTTCTTCGTAATAATAATTAATTATAGTAATTATAGTGGTCTTCACGAACATAGGGTGATGCCAACTAAAACACTTGAAGTTCTGAGCACCGCTGCGCGAATGATCTACCAGGCCAAACTCGGGGATCATGTAACACCACTGCTTCGTGACTTACATTGGCTGTCTGTGCCGGCGGAACGTATTAATTTCATTCAAGCTTGTGACGCTGGTCTTCTGCTGCCTGAATGGTGCAGGTCCTGCGTATCTGACGACCGAACTGAAACGTGTCGCCGACTTGGAAGGTCGGCAACGCCTGAGATCCGCCATGTCTGCCTCACTGACTGTCCCGAGGACGCGTCTCCGCACCGTAGCCTCCGTAGGAGACCGCGCATTTCATGTGGCTGCCGCTAGCAGTGGCCTAGCCACGGGGAAGGTTGGGGGTTAAAACCCCCCATTGGACGGCGAAAAAAATTTTTCTATGTATTCCCATGCAATTTTTATTTTTTGAGGCGATTTTTGGCAATTTTTGGTGAAACATACCTCTTGGCGGCTATTGACGATTTTTTTTCAACCCCCCCTTCCGGAAATCCTGGCTACGCCACTGGCCGCTAGGGCTGGAACGGCCTACCTCCATCCGTTCAACTTTCCCCTTCGCTCAACATTTTCAAAAAGAGGCTAAAATCTTGGTTATTCCGCACTAGTTACGAACTTTAACTCTGTAATGTGTTCATGCTGTCCACCTGTGGACGAGGCACCACAATAATCTGAACGTTACTTACTTACTTGCAATCACCTCATTATTATAAAGCCTCAAGTGAATACTATGGGTGTAGCCACGAGTGGCATGGCGGGCCGCTCCCCACCCCCACCCCACAGTCATGACCTTGGAGAAAATGTTTGGAGATCGGGGGCATGGTTAGGCTGACTGTTATCAGAATCAATACACGTCGCTTTATTGCCGCTTTTGACAAATCAATAATAAATCAAAATTAAATTCCTAAAATATCACCCACCATTTAATTCTAATATGATTCTGAACTTATGCAGCTGGGGCGTCCGAGTTGGCTGATCGAAACTTAAAAGTATTTGTTTATAATCCACATATGACACCCGTGCAGGCGAACCGCCGTGTAGGCGAATTATCCTGTTCTTAATTGAGAGTCAATTAGCCTATAGTCGATGACTGACTAATGTTTAAAATATTGTACACTGTGAGCCAATAAAATCATGCCACTGTATATCTGTTAATAACCTTGGCAAATGTGAACCGATTTTCAAAATGTTTTCACTATTTGACTACCAAAACTGAAACAAGTGGGAAAATAAGATGTGCCAAACTAGCGATTAACATGCTATAGCTAGTGCAACAAGCCACAAATGCAAATTGCACAAGGTGAGAGTGAGACCAAGAAAGAAACCATTCTTATTGCAAATATATTGTGAACAAATGTAACAGTTAACGACGTAAACGAAGTACCAGTTGAAACAGTAAATAGATACGAACGCTATTTATGAAAACTGGCTTATTAAATTTTGGGAGTAATTAATTATATTGGTTTTCACACATGCTGATGCCCACTTAACCACATGCTATCACGTTATTATTAGAAAGCGTCAGTGAAGGCCATTGACGTAGTAGCTAAGAAAGGCGTGGCCGGCCGCACCTATCAGTCATGACCTTGGAGAAATTTTTCGGAAAGCGGGGGAGGGGGAGGATTTGTTAGCAGAATCGATAGACGCAACTGTATTACGTTTTTGGCCAATCAGTAACAAATCAAAATTACAGTCCTTAAAATATTGCAAAAACGCCCAATGTATATTATATCGACATATCCACTATCCAGGTTGTACTGCCATCAGAACTGGTTTCTGGAACAACGACAGCGGACTAAAATATAAACATTTAGTTACAGACAAAATACCTATTGTCTGATAATATATATATATATATATATATATATATATATATATATATATATATATATATAGCGCTGAGTGTCCAAGCCAAGTAATTATCTTAGTTTTGTTCAGAATCTTTATCTGTCTGCATCGTTTGTGATGGACGTTAGATAGTGAGAACGCCTTCATGAACATACTGGTGATAGTTGATCGTTTTGGGCAATAAGTACTCTGGAGACGGTCTTCTTCTATGTAGATAGGTGGAGGAGGGGCAGGCGGTACCTTTACAAGTTGTGCTCTTTCAGTAATCAAATCAAATTATCTCCTTGTTTCGTTCTCTCTGCTGCTCGATACCTTAAGGCAGGGATGGGCAAAGTGCGGCCCGCCAGCCGAATGCGGCCCTCGAAGCCCTTTTGTGCGGCCCCCGACATCGAGAAATATTGCATTAATGTGCGGCCCTCTAAACATATGAAACATTTGATAACGCCTCACTTAAAAATTCAGCATTCAAATTGTATTTACAATTTGGCACTTGATCGTTAACTAGAAATAATGCTTTTAATATTTACGAATCTTTCTTCGACTTGACAGTCTTGGCTTATTAATAATTGACTTAGGCCTATACTGAACGGTATACAGTATAATAAGCCTACGCTATGTTAAAGTCGTTTTGGAGACTACTTATAAATTTAATTATAACTGCCGACAAAACTTGTGCGGCCCTCGGTTTCCGTCACAGACACTTTTGCGGCCCTCGGATAAAAATTTGTGCCCATCACTGCCTTAAGGTCATTCGCATCGCATGGTCTCAATAGAGATTTTAAGACCTATTGTAGAATATTTTACTTTGCTTACAACACAGGCTTTATATTTTAGTTTCCTTTCTATTTCATCTTGTGCGTCTTTAACTATACCTGTGATCACTTATCAGTATACTAGTTACATTGATTCACGCGATCGAGAACATAGATATGCATATTACATTTATATTGACTTCTGCTCTTGAACAAACAAATTTTCAAAATCCGCAATGCCCCATAACAATTATCAGGCATAACTTGACCTCTAAAATCTCTCCATATGACTATAATTTAGGCGAAAGCAGTAGCAGTAGTACTGACGCGAACGTTTGCGCGAATCGATTTTTCAACGGCAGATCCATTCTTTCTGCCGCCATACGCTTAAGAATCCTAGCCTGCGACTCCAGCACATGACCATGAGATAGTGAATGTAATGATGGCTAGCATTTCTTCTCTCCTCTGTCATTAATAAAGGTATTATTAAGCGTAGAGAACGCTTTCGTAGTTCTGTTCGGAATTTAAAGCTGTATCGTTTGCGAAACAGTCATGTCTTTTACCGTTGGTCTGTTTCTGCAGTTGTTGTTATCTGCATTTTGGTCAAACGCTCAAACGACGTCATCGGATCGAGACAAAGGCGAAGATTACGTCTCGAATCTCGAATACATTTGGCAGTCTTTGCAAAAATTCGTCAAAATTTGGAGCATCAGAGCTGTTCTCGAGATGGGTCTGTACAGTAGTTCTCATAAAAATTTGTGGTTTTAAGTGTTCAACAGCAATAGCGAATGACTTGAAATGCAACTGACATTTGTAAAGTTATACAAGATGCTCTAATTCGACTCCATTTATATTCTGTGAGCCAGTTTTTCACAGACTAGCATTATGAACTAGCAAGAAAAAGCTCGGTTTCACTGTAGACATTCAAATTGCTACTCAATGTCCAGTTTCTAAATGCAGGCAAAAGAACTCTATTTAACTGATATAGTAATAATGACTGAACATAATAAATGTTTTGCACTACATAATCTGAACAAAAAAACAGATCTGCATTAACGATTTTCTTATTTTCCTGTTAAACACTTTTAATAAGCACCGATTCTTAATATAGTGCAAGTTATGTCACATTTATTTCATGATCGCATTGAACTGCATGTATTTGCTCTCAAATCAATAAAAATATGAATTACTTTCTCCTCTTCATGTTTCTGTAAAAATTGTCTCACCAGTAATAGTGCTGAAGATGACTATAAAATTGCAGTGACGAATTGGATGTTCTATTTTCATCTCTTCTATGAGGGACAGAATCACACTGCTTGTTTAATTGGCATCTACAAACCCGATATCTCATTGCTAATATTAATTAATGAAAACCATAATTAGACTATTTCTATAGGCCGAAGACAGCACGGCATCGAAGAAATGATGACGATACCAGCGCAAGTTATTCTGAAATCCTCGCTGCCATAGAGGAGATGAATCGCCTCCTCGACAGTTTAAATCAGTATCATCAGAAAACTAGGTTAGTCACATCTTAGGCAGATTTATTTTTAGGGAAGCCTTTATCAGCATACGCTAGAAACAAAGGGCAAAGTTGAGTTAAGCAAATTTAATAATTAGACCGTGGGTGCTACTCTATTAGTAACGGGCATTTATATTTTTAATGAATTTGAAATATTCCAAAATAACGACTTTAAGCGAGGCTAGTAAATTCCTGCCAAACCAGCTCACAGCATCACCATGTCGCGGAAGTGAATGGCAGAGTGGAGGATTGCCTGCTAGGACTATTC
This sequence comes from Metaphire vulgaris, assembly GCA_018105865.1. NCBI lineage: Eukaryota > Metazoa > Annelida > Clitellata > Crassiclitellata > Megascolecidae > Metaphire > Metaphire vulgaris. Next base: position 2,655,907 of record CM030834.1, read on the forward strand.
CATCCGTGGTGAAGTTTCTTGCACTGAAGTACCACCTTGGGCGTTAGGCGAAGTGGGGAGGTCTAGCAAGAAAGCTGGAAACAAAGGCAAATATGAGCAATGTCAACCACGATCCTCCGAGCTGGAGTTTGGGTGTCGGACCAGCAACTCGAAACAGGAAAACAACAACGATGTAGTCGCCCAATGCTCCAGAAGGGACAGAATGATCTACACTATTCTACAATAGATCTAAGTCTAAGTAGCACGTTTAAGGTTATGTAAACATCATGTTTTACAGACCACTGATTCACGTGATAACCTAGACCTCGCGCCATGTCCTGTGTTCTTTTAAATGCATTTTTCGTTTCTACCAACCAACTCTTAGCAAGTCCACAGACTCATGGCATCGAAAAACAGGCATTTGTATGCAACATTTTTGTGTTGCCCGATATTGTGTATTGCCGTTTAAGACAACGACGTTTGCTTATGATCTGTAACCTGACATTGTCGAAAAACATGAAGAGAAAACAAGTAGACCCTATGCATTAAACCTCTTCTAGTCGGTTTCAAATGATCGTGTTACTGTATAGGTCCTATCAGTGGCGTAGCCAGGATTTCCGGAAGGGGTTTTTTGACTTTCACCGTGAAAAACTTTCGAAAAATTTTGTCAAGAAAAAAGGTAATTGTCGATTTTCCTTCCTTTGTTTGATTCTTTTTAGGCGCTGTCAAGAAAAAAGAAAAAAGGTCGTCTCCTAAATCTTCTATAGCGCTTCGCAGTTTCGCTCGACAGCCAAAGGGGTTCACTCTTTAAACCACGCCCGGAAATCAAATGTGTATGAAAACACATTTTAAAAATTTATTTTCGACCTTAAAGGTGGGGTTTTAACCCCAAGCCCCTCCTTCTTGCCTACGCCATTGGACCCCATTGCGAGAAACCGAGAAAAAAGCAATTGATGAAATGACAATAACCTCCACGTAATATCGCTATATGCTGATTGTTTTTTTAGTTTGTAGGCTTTCAAATCTATGTCTTAGAGCCTATATACAGCTTTCTATTTCATTTCATATTTGATCTGCACTGCCTTTACAATCTGCTGAACTTAAGAACGTCGAGGTCATCGAATGCTTCTACATCAAACTTTTATAGCCATGCAATAAAACAAATTTATATTAAAGAGAAAATGAGTTTAAACTCATAAAAATATAGACTGGCTGGAAGGTTATATATGTAGTTAAACTAAGTGGAACATTTCAACTGAGATGAAATATTTAAAAATGAAATGCTACTAAAGTTTAAGTCACGTAGATCAATAGTAGACATTCTGATCAAAACAGCGCAATGTCCACTGTACACTGTACAGCCTGAAACGTTTAGGAACCTGCGTACAATGTGATGTATACCGCTTTAATCGGTGTTATTTATTCTGCATTTATTTTATTAGCATGTGATGTCTATTTAGGACAACAGTAGTTAATAATAACTCGATTTTAAGAAACACCACAAAAGCCATGTCCTTTCCTCCTCGTGCGCGCATTACTCAGTTCACTAGTGCTGCATTTTGTTGTTGTTGGAAAAATTCGATTAACTCAAAACTCTTCTGCTTGTCTTCAGCAATTGGTGTCCACCTGAATTTAGCCACGGAGCGAAATCTGTCGATAAATGCTATGCAGTCGTCACTCAGCCAATGACTTGGAGCGCAGCTCAAACAAAATGCAGAGCCCTGAATGCTGACTCCCATTTGGTTGTTATCAACAGTCCATTGGAAAATCAAATCGTAAGCGAAATACTGAATGACTTCAGTAAGTATTGACTCGTTTGATTTCTTTGATTAATGGCATAGTGGCAATAAGAGTAATTGCCTTTGCGTGGCATTAGCCTTAACTGACCCACCGTTATCCAGTTGGTGACCGGGGTGATATTGGCCTCAAGCAAAATTTTGCTTTGTGTATGGTTGCATCAATAATTGTTAACTGCTTTGATTTTTAAGTCAAAGGCAAGCATTCTGGCAACTTTTGCAAAGAGACACGATTAACAGTGCTCAGAAGCCACTTTTGGTCTGTCCTCTTGTACAGAACAGAAACATGGGCTATATCCAAAGTCATGCAGAAGAAACTGAAAGCGGTTTTTACAAAGAATGCTCAAGATCTCATGGACGGGAAAGAAGGTCAATGAAGAGATCTTAAATGGAGTTGAAACAGTGGCGTAGCGTGACTTTTGGTCAAGCTGAAGAGAAAAAGTCGTCAGCACGTTCTTAAATGGGGTTAGTTGGAATAGAAAGAGGTCTGACGGTTACCATAAGAATATGCAACTTTTCCTCTCCGGACACTTATTGAGGAAGGAAGGCTTGGAGCTTTTGGCAGTAACTGGAAGGGCGGAGGAACAATGCGCTAGAGGAAGGCAAAGAAACGCATACATAGATTGCCTACGAGAAGAAATAGAGTGACGAATAACATCGAATTAATAAGAACAAGTCAAAATCGAAACAGAATATCAATGGTCGCTAACATAAAATATACAACACTTATTGTCACCTAACCCTAACCCCAGCTATGATAGCGCGCTATATAAATCGCCGTTTATAATAGAAAAGCAGTGAAAACTGTAGTAGAATTTCAATCTTTTGCTTAGGAAATTTCGGCATCTGAAGAACTTGTTAGTGACGGCTAAGATACTAAATCATAACGCATTTTAACGCAATTTTTATCGGGAACAGACGACAGTAGTTTTCACACAGAGCAGAGCCTAATGTACCACTTCAAACCTTATTATTATTATTATTATTATTATTATTATTATTATTATTATTATTATTATTATTATTATTATAAATAGCTCACAGACCTAAGCATTTTGAACTCTCGTCCATTTCAGTTTCCTTGTCGCAATATTCACTTTATAACAAATTCCTTACTTACTGAATTGGACGATTGAAGGTGGACAGTCACTCACAATGGAGTTGACCAGATACTAGTCTAATTGCCTTATTGTATTAGAAACTATTTTTGAATCAATATCATCTGTTGAAAAATTTCGAAAATGTCATTTGTCAAAAACGGCCTGCTTCTTTTCTCTAGATTGCTCAGGTTCTAGTCAGGACAACTGGTTCTGGACTAGCGGCTATCGACAAGACTGCAGTAACTGCTCTTCTCCATATGTATGGAAGCCAAAACTCGAGGAACAGCAAGCCATCGACTACAAAAACTGGTGTCCGGGGGAACCAAATTTCGTCAATCGAGCTCAACGCTGCATCACCTTCGCCAAAGACTGCGCTGGGGATAGAAATGTAAACGGATGGCAGGATGACTCTTGTTCATTAAACCTTTGCCCCATGTGTGAGGTCATGAGACTTGTTGAACAACCATAGCCAGAAGGCAACACATGAATTAATCGTTGACCTTTATAAGCACACTCATTTTATTCCGATTAACATACAAAACAATAATAGTTTTAAAATATTCGAGTATATTTTAAAACTGCCTGTTTGATTTTCTGTACTTACTGTAACTGGAACGTATTTTGTAATTCGTTATCCTAGAATATATTAGTGTGACAATGATGATGATGACGATGATGATGATGACGATGATGATGATGATGATTATGATTATGATGGTGATAATAATAATGCTGATGCTGATAATAATAATGCTGATGCTGATTATAATAATAACAATACTACTGATAATAGTAATGTAGTTTTGCATTACCAGTTCTAATGCCTAATAAGATCAATCGACAGTGCTCCATAATATAGTCCAGCCGTAAAGGACCATATATCATTCCAGAGATCAGTCAGTGGGAAACAGCGATACCGAACTATGGACATATTTATCAGTCACAAATGCGCCGCAGCTGTTATTGTTATTATTATTATAAACGACAATTTATATAGCGCTATATGCCTGGCAAAGGCCATAGTCAAGAGTACTTTACAGTAGTCTTTAGTAGGAAATGTTGAAAAGGTGCGTCTTAAGTTTCGCTAAGAATCGGTCGGGGATGGTCTCATTCGTTATGTCCTCAGGGAGGGAGTTCCATAATATTGGGTTCCCCCTCGAAACGGATCGATCCCCAAATTTAGCAGTCTTAGATGGGTGCGAAATAACAAGCTGAACTCGACATCTTGAGCAAAGTCGCGGGCGTCTGTCAGTTGGTGAGGGTCGGTGTACCAGTCTCGAAAGATACTGCGGACAGCACGGGTCGTGCAGAGCCCTGAACGTAAGCCAACAACGTTTGAAAGTTATCCGCTCAGGGATCCGGAGCCAATGAAGGCGATCTCGCAGTAATGGTGTAGCATGTTCATTCCACCTGACTTCAAATATAAACCGCGCAGAAACGTTAAGTACCAGTCAGGATTATAATAGCGCTATAACAATGTGTTATTATCATTATCAAGATATTTCAAGATTTGTATCTATGTTTTATTGACTATGAAAAAGCATTTGATAGCGTGGTGCATGAAACTCTATTTACAGTCTTGGAGAATTCAGGAATTGATGGGAAGGGCTTGAGACTGCTGCAGGATTTGTATTGGAAACAGGAAGCTGCAATCAGGTTTAACGGAACTTTAGGAAAATGGATAAAGATACGGAAAGGGGAAAGACAGGGATGTGGAATGTCGCCAGACTTTTTCAACTTATATGGAGAGGAAGTCATAACAGCAATTAAAGATCTAGAAGGTGTCAAAATTGGAGGAAGAAAAGTAAATAATCTTGGATTTGCAGATGATGCAACTCTAATAGCTGATTCGGAGGAGAAACTGCAGGAACTTATAAATAAATTAGCAATAGAAGGCGAAAGGAAAGGTTTAAAGATCAATATAAAAAAGACCTTCTGCATGATGATTACCAAGAACAAAGTAATACCCACATGCAAAATAAGACTAAACGGCAGTGAAATCAAACAAGAGGCACACTTCAAATACTTAGGCAGTATGATAACCAGCGATGGGAAATGTGAGAAAGACATAACATCAAGAATAGGATTGGCCAAGGCAGCATTCTGGGAACTTAAAACGATACTTACAAATAGGCACATCTCTTACGAGACACGATTAAGAGTGCTCAAATGCTATATATGGTCAGTACTCTTGTATGGGGCAGAGACATGGACTATACCCAATAATGGAGAAAAAATTGGAAGCCATAGAAATGTGGTTTCTGCGAAGGATGCTGAAGATTTCATGGACGGAAAAGAAAACCAATGAAGAGATTTTGAATGAAATTGGAATAGCAAGAAGTCTGATGGCAACCATCAAAAAGAGGCAGCTTTCCTTCTTCGGACATGTAATGAGGAAGGAAGGACTGGAGAATTTGGCAATAACCGGAAAAGTGGAGGGAAAAAGAGCCAGAGGAAGGCAGAGAAACACATATGTAGACTGCCTACAAGAAGGAATTGAGAGAATAATGAATAAAATCGAACTAATAAGAGGATGTCAAGATAGAACAAAGTGGAAATCCATGGTCGCTAACGTAGAAATACACAGCACCTAAAGAAGAAGAAGAAGATAACAACGTGTATTTCTAGCGCTATAACAATTCGTAGCTTCCGGTGTGAGCGGACATTGCGAACACAGCTTGATTAAGACATTCATTTGTATCTTGAATAAAAGTAACTTATTTATAGTCATCCGAGTTCATTTAGTCACTTAAAAGAAAGAACATAACAGTACCGATTGAAGACGGTTCAGCAGGTTGTCGGGGAGTCCGAGTAGTAGACTGTTACCATAATCCACACGTGGCAGGACAAGAGCACGAACTAACTTGATCACGTCCGGTAACGGAAGGTAACGACGGATCGTACGAGTCACACTGTTTAAGTGCCCGGAGAGGAAGAGCGTCTCGTCCAGTAGAACTCCGAGTAGAGGGAATTCAGACCTCGGCGCGATGTCGACCCCGTCATTTGGGGGGCAGGGGAGCATTCCCCCCGATACCCCCCTGATTTTTAGGAAAAAAATATTTTCCGCCAATGTTTGTGTTATTTTGTTTTTACATACCAATTGGCTGGCTAAATAGGTAAAAGTACACTGGGAAGCAAAAAATGGTCAGCAGCCCCTAAAGGAGTGCTTGATGTCGAGTAATAAGTATAAGTGACTAATCGTAAAAAATGACTGACAAGCAAAAAAAGGTCGTCAACTTTTTCGCAAACTTGTCAGGTCGAAAGTGTTTTGCCCCCTCCCCTGAAAACAGTGAAATGACGTCTCTGTCCACCTCGGTGTGGTGAACCATAGGAACTCGGTCTTTCTAGGGTTAAGGGATAGTCGGTTCGCGTCTGTCCATTGTTTGATTGCGTAGATACGGTCTGTTATTCTGGATCGAGGTCGGTCAACCTCGGATTGGAGGCAGGATGAATAGACTTGAACATCATCCGCATAGGCATGCGAGTCCAGCCCGTACGACTCGATAATTCGGCCGGTCTCCTACGTATAGTACAAATAGTAGCGGGCCCAGAACGGACCCCTGTGCGACTCCGCTGAGGACCCGGCGCCGCGCAGACATAAGGCCATTCCAACTAATCGACTGGACTCTCCCGGCTAAATAGTCCCTGATCCAGGCTAGGGCGATGCCTTTTAATCCATATAAGAGTGTTCCAGGCGGCGGACGATTAGTTAGTTGTTAGTTCAGAACAGTGCGTCTTCAGGCGTGAAAGAAACATAGCGTGCGAAAATATGTCGTCGCGTAAGGACTATGAAAGAGAAATCCAGATGGACGGACCTGTTGCACTGAAGGGAACAGTCACCCATTGTATTTTGAGTCAATGGAGTCCAGAGTATACGCGAGTTTCATTCGAACGTAGATCGAACGGTCTGTGCAACGATCGTACTCGCTAACAATCCTCAGAGAAGTAGTAAAGAGCTTCACTTAGCAGATACTTTTCAACCAGAGATATGATCTTAAAACTGATCCGATGTTGAACTGTTTGCCAGAGCAGATTTAACAGTACTGGAGTGATGTGCTCCATACGACCAGCGCCGGTGAAAAGGCGAGCGACCGCTTTCTGAACTTATTGAAGGCGTCGTAGTTGCTCGTCGGTCACTCGGGAAGGCAGGCTGTTGCAATAGTCCAGTCTGCTACTAATATAATCAGCACATGCACAAACGTCTTCGTTGTTTCGGTCGTCAACGAAGCCACTACTGCATTCAGTTGTAGAAGTTAATAGAAACCGTTGCGAACGACTTTGCCAATGTGATCCGACATTGACAGATTTTCATTTATGATGACGCCATGGTCCAGGATTTCTATGGCCGAAACAGATAATATAATTAACCTAAGTCTTTGCAGGATTCACCTGCAGGCGGTTAAGATGTAGCCATCTTTCAACGCTGGCGACACAAGTCAGTAAGTCGATTGGAAGCAGTTAAGTATATCCGCTGGATTACAACTGAGCGTCATTATTGGAGCCAATAAGGGGATTAAGATGGATTTACAGTGGATGGTTCAAAGAAAGTGACTATAATAACCTTCATCCATCAATTTCGAGTCTCGATTCCAACGCTTTGAATTACTTACTCCCATCGGTCTTATGCAAATATCTAGGGGCTGCGGATTAACATCTACTCATAGGCATATGACGCTGCACAATATCGCTACACAATAGGCAAAATATTCACAACGGCGAGGAAGGTCTTATGTATCAAAGGAGATATAACTTTAATGCTTTATTATATAGGAACAACTGTGTTTGAATCAAAAGAACCAGGGGCTCAAGACAGTCCTGAATATAACCCCCCCCAATCGCTTAACTATTAGCCGTCATAAGCCCGTATTGCCATCGACAGTTCGGCTGCAATTTGTTTGGTGAATATGCGGGAAAACCATAACCATTTTCTATAACCAATGTATGGTGTGTGCACGATTGTAGGACATTCTCCCATGGACATAATTCCCCGGACATTATCCCCCCGGTACACCCTTTGAAATGACAATGCCGGACATAATCCCTCATTTGTTTACTCTGTGGACTTTGACTATAATCATTACCCACACCATAAACCAGACACTAACACTAACCCTAAACGATACTGACGGCAGCCATGGTATCAGATAACCGATAAGTACCTTTTAAAATTAAGATCTATGATATTGATTTACATTGTTCATTACTTCTTTGCCGGGGGGAATATGTCCGGGTGGATAATGTCCGAGAGTGATACTGTCCGGGGGGATAATGTCCAGGGGAGAATGTCCATAGACCGTGTGCACTGTGCCACGTGTAAATCAGACTTTTGCAACCCAACCCACCACAACTGCCTAACCCAACCCATGGGTTAACCCAACCCAGTTCCATCTTTGGGGTGGAATTCTATCCAGCCTAATGCTCCACCAAGAAGTCCAATATTTAGTTTCAGCCCTCGAAGGAGGATCTCATGAACAACGCTATCGAATGCGGGGCTGGCAAATCAAGCAGTGCAAGAATGGCCACCTGCCTTCTGTCAGCTGCGTTGAAATCATCAGAGAGGATGCGTAAGAGCGCAGTCTCAGCCGAATGATGCTGACGATATGCAGATTTAACCGTTGTAAGTCAGTCAAATTTCGCCAAATGAGCTTTGAGGTGGTTTGCAACGGTGTAGCATAGTATGCGCACCAGTAGTTTGCGCACCTGGGAGTTTGCGCACTAGGAATTTGCGCACCAGGGTTAGGGTAAGGGTTATGGTTAGGTTTAGGGTTAGGTTTAGGGTTAGGGTGAGGGTTATAGTTAGGTTGAGGGTTAACTTTAACCCTAACTCTAATCCTAACCCTGGTACGCCCCTGGTGAGCAAATTCCTAGTGCGCAAACTCCCAGGTGCGCAAACTACTGGTGCACATACTAATGTAGACCTTTGCAACAACTGGCTCAATTGTCTTTGATGAGAAAGAAATGTTCGATAGAGGGCGATTACTTGCTTTTTCATTCGAATCGAGATTGTGTTTCTTTAGCCGAGGTGAAATGATCGAAGGCTGTGACCCTAGAAGTCGCGCTTGATCCAACGACGCGTTTACCATCTTAATCGCAGTGATATAGACTACGTTAGGAGAGAGAGTCCAGACCTTCCTTCACGAGGAAGATAGGAATCGGTTCTAGAGACGATGATTTTGTCGGAGAAGCTAGAGTGATGCTGCGGCGAGCCGGGCTACTGGCGTTCCATAGGAACTCTCCTTTTCTCACCAGATGGGCTGTCTGGTCCGTTCCACACGCAGAGCCGGCGCCTGGGGTCTGCAAAGCCTGCGGCCGCAGTAGTCCCGCCGGCCGGAGGGGCCCCGAAGGCCTCGGATATTTAAGAGTTTTCATTTTTTCTTATTCTTTTTTTTGCTCGTCAGGCCATTTGAAGAGGCAAAAATTTTTGCTCGTCAAGACATTTCAAAAACGTTGCGCTCGTAAAAATTGCAGGGGGCTCCCGCAAGTCACGCGCCGGTTCTGTCCACACGGGGTTGATCTACTTCACTGAGGCACGTCTTCGCTCGTCTTAGCATTTTTGGCTATTGGATATGTTCCGTGCGCGTATTACTGTACTTAACGCACTTCCTGTTTTTCGGTCTTCCCTTCAGACAATCTGGCTTATCTCCACTCGGCTCTATGGCACCTTAAAGCCCTAATACAGTGACAGCACCGGTACTTCTTATATCTCTGGTACCGCTCTCTCCCTCTCTCTCTCTCTCTCTCTCTGCCTTTGGTACCAAACGTCTTAGCTATTAGTCTATTAGTACCACAGGTACCGTTCTGTCCCGTTACTGTTTTTGTTCCCGAATTCGAATTTGTCTCCAATTGCAATTTCTGCAATTTCGTCACTTCTTGACTCGATTTTAAGTGCACGCAGAGACAGACATGCCGATTTAAAAAGCGACAAAATTATCAGTGTTGTATGAAGTACTGAGTTTAAGTACTCAAGTAAAAGTACAAGTATTATGTCATTTTTACTTAAGTAAATCTAAAAGTACCTATAAAAATAGTTACTCAAGTAAAAGTAAAAAGTACTCCTCAAAAGCTTTACTTTTTAAGTAAAAGTAAAAAGTACCGTGACAGACAGAAGCATCAACAACTCCACATTTTCATGCTAAATCACATTTTTATTACTACTTTTAAGTAACATGCAGAAGTCTCAGCAGTCAGCACGTACACATTTACACCATTAACTGCATTAGCACAAATGCTGGTTTCACAAAGATAGTTGTAGCTAGGGACAGGGGCAATGTCCCGGTGCTACTGAATTCGAAGGCTCAATTTGCACACTAAGTCCGTAATTTTTCATACCACTTTTCTCCGGCGTGAAAATAATGTTGATAAAAAAAAGGTCATCGCCGGTTTTCAGACTGTCACAGGTTAAAAATTTGTATGTTGTACGTTGCCGTGAAAACTCGGGTAAGCAAAAAAGGCCATCACCAAGAGTTTAGGGCGCAGAATTTATACCTTGCCCCGGCGCCAACTGCTCTAACTGCGGCTCTGTGTCTTGCATGTTTCGTCTAAGAAAGATCAAGTTTTCAAACAATCTGTCAGTCATGCGTGTACGTTTATTGGTCATTGTCAACCCTGTACGACTAAACACGGGAAGTTGTGAAGAATTAAACAGATACTCCAGTAAATGTATCGAAATTTGGCGATGAGAAATTTTACTTGTAACGAAACTTGAAAGACATAATGTAACGAAGTAAAAGTACTAATATTTGAATAAAAACTTACTTCGTTACAAGTAAAAAGTACTTGGTAAGTTGTGTACTTCGTTACAGTACGAAGTACTCAGAATTGTACTTAAGTAATGTAACGCGTTACTTTTACTTCGTTACCGCGCAACACTGAAAATTATGCACTTTTAAACACATTTCTTCCTGAGAGATCTTTGTTTAAAATATAGAATGAGACTTTTATATTTAACAAATTGCGTAATGACTTTATTAGGTATTATTAGATATTATTATATGAACATTTGTTGAAGAGATTAGAAAAATAGACACATGACATTTAAAAGTTGAGGCTATCAGCAAATCAGAGAACCAATCTGAATTGAAGAAACTCATTGCTAGATAGCCGTAGTAGATAAGAAGCAGATCTAGCGTTTGATGCGGGACTCTCTCCCGGGAACGCCAGTGAACGAAAAACAACAGACGGCGAAGCGGAGTCGGGGAAAAACGAGAACGTTTAGCTATTGAATAAGTGTTCAGTCAAGAACTTGTTTAGTGAGAGATTTATTAACTGTCTGCGTCAGAAGCAAAGATCGTGTATAATCGTTTCGTTGAATTAAACTGTGAAAATCCATTTGGACAAGGCGTTTTTGCGAACTAGAAACGAATCCATCGCGGCCCCTCGAAGAGCGCGAGGGGAAGACCACTCGACCAACGACAACTTATCAACGCTACCACCAAATAATGTATAGAAAGATCGAAGCCGGAGGTTAAGGTCCACCAAGCATCAGCAATCTTTCTAACATTGCACGGTGAGATGACTTTTGTTCCCGAATTCGAATTTATCTCCAATTGCTAATTCTGCAATTTCGTCATTTGTTGACTCGATTTTAAAGTGCACGTTAATCTAATAAAACATCAAAATGTCCCAATTTTAGCTTCTTAGTTCTTCGCACGATTTGAGTGGGCAACAACTTGGTCAACAATTCCCTTGATGGCGCTGATTCCCACTGAATGAGGCGTCTCTTCATCTGTCCATAAAAATATGGACGTTACAATAGATAGTGCGAACGTCTTCGTGGACATAGTGGCGATAGTTGATCGTATTGGGCAATGAGTACTCTGGGGACGATCTTCTTCTAAGTAGATAGGATGAGGAGGGGCAGGCGGCACCTTTACAAGTTGTGCTCTTTCAGTAATCAAATCAAATTATCTCGTTGTCTTGTCCTCTTTGCCGCTCCATTCCTATAACGGTCATTCGCATCTCATGGTCTCTGTGGAGATTTTAAGAGCTAGCATATTTAACTTTGCCTACAACATTGAGTTCATATTTTAGTTTCGTTTCTATTTCATCTTGAGCGTTCTTATAATAACTATACCCGTCATCACTGATCAGTATACTAGTTACATTGATTCACGTGATCGAAAACATAGATATGAATTATTACATTTATATTTACTCCTGCTCTTGAAACACACATTTTCCAAATCCGCAATGCCTCATAACAATTATCAGGCATAATTTGACCTGAACATTCTCCCATATGACTATAGTTTCGGCAGTATAGGCCTAAGCAGTAGCAGTAGCACTGACACGAACGTTTGCGCGAATCGATTTTTCAACGGCAGATCCATTCTCTCGGCCGCCATAACAAGACGTTTAAGCATCCCAGCCAGCGACTCCAGCACATGACCAAGAGATAGTGAATGCAATGATGGATAGCATTTCTTCTCTCCGCTGTCATTAATAAGTATATACAGCGCAGAGAACTTTCTACAGTAGTTCTGTTCGGAATTTAAAGCTGTATCGTTTGCGAAACAGCCATGTCTTTTACAGTTGGTCTGTTTCTGCAGTTTTGTTCTCTGCATTTTTGTCAAACGCTCAAACGACGTCATCGGATCGAGACAAAGGCGAAGATTACGTCTCGAATCTCGAATACATTTGGCAGTCTTTGGAGAAAATTCGCCATGATTTGGAGCATCACAACTGTTCTGGAGATGGGTCTGTACAGTAGTTCTAATTATAATTTGTGATTTTAAGTGTTCAACAGCAATAGTGAATGACTTGAAATGCAACTGACAATTGTAAAGTTATACAAGATGCTCTAATTCGACTCAATTTATATTCTGTGCGCCAGTTTTTCACACACTAGCATTATGAACTAGCAAGAAAAAGCTCGGTTTAACTGTAGACATTCAAATTGCTACTCAATGTCCAGTTTCTAAATGCAGGCAAAAGAACTCTATTTAACTGATATAGTAATACTGACTGAACATAATAAATGTTTTGCACTACTTAATCTGAACAAAATAACAGATCTGCATTAACGATTTCTCTTATTTTCCTGTTAATCATTTTCAATAAGCAGCGGTTCTTAATATAGAGCAAGTTATGTCACATTTTTTCATGGTGGCATTGAATTGCATTTCGCTATCAAATCAATAAAAATATGAGTTACTTTCTCCTATTCATGTTTCTGAAAAAATTCTCTCACCAGTAATAGTGCTGAAGATGATTATATAATTGCAGTGACGAATTGGATGTTCTATTTTCATCTCCTCTATAAAGGACAGAATCGCACTGCTTGTTTAATTGGCATCTACAAACCCGATATCTCATTGCCAGTATTAATTAATGAAAACCACAAATAGACTATTTCTCTAGGCCGAAGACAGCACGGCATCGAAGGAATGATGACGATAACAGTTGTCCTGACATCCTCCCTTCTATTGAGAAGGCGAATCTGCTCCTCGAAGAATTAACAAAGATGAATCAACAAGAAACTGGGTTAGTCACAGCTTAGGCAGATTTATTTGTAGGGAAACCTTTTTCAGGAGACACTAGAAACAAAGGACAAAGTCAGTGGCGTAGGTAGGAAATTTTTTGGGGTGCAATCTTTTTATTTAAAAATGGGCATTTTTCACGGTCGCATTGAACTGCATTTGGATAATACCGATAATCGACTCGAGGAAACGTGATTCAATTTGGCTACATAATAACAGGGATGGCAATCAAGAAAGACACTGTCAATTTCTAAGTTTGCAACATTTTCTCTGTTCTTCAGTTTATTTATAACACGACCTACATGCACATACAGGGTGAACAAGTGAAAAGTGGCCCTCTTTATGATATTTAATATCTCGGCCGTTTGTGAAGAGATTTTAATGCAATTTATAGACCATATACCATACCTGGGGATGTTTCTGATGTAATTGCCAAATTTAATGCTGATATCTCTAGTGTTTGCTGAAATAATGGCCAAAAAGCTAAAGAGACCCACAATTTGAAATTGATATTGGAATGTAACGTCATAATAAAGTGATATAAAATTATTTTTTATCTGTTGGCCCTGAAAAGTGGCCATTTTAAAGGGGGTTTCAGATGATTTGCTACGGGAGCATGTGCTCAAAATGCCCCCTCAGCCTTCACACATGCCAACAAGCGCTTCTTCACTGACAGTATCGACTTTTTGATCTGGTCCTCAAGCAAACTCTCCCAGATATTCTTCAGCACAGTCTTCAACTCCGTGATGTTCTGTGGCTTAGTCTGATACTTTTGATATCTATCGAGCATGATTTCCCAGACGTAGAAGTCAAGTGGATTGATATCTGGGATCGAGTTGGATGGCCAGTCATCTTTCTCGATGAAATCTGGACAATTTTGCTCCAGAAAATCCTGGGTCCTGAGAGCAGAGTGGGCAGGTGTTCCGTCTTTCTGGAATATAAAATCTTCTCCAAGCAAATCAAGACAGTCCTGCAGCCAATCATAATGCTGCTGTGTTTATCTGTTGGCCGTAAGTAACCCCTGACCTTGTCTGGCGCGATGACAAGGACGCTATTTTAGACTTAAAAATGATACATTTTATTATGACGTTATATTCCGTTGTCAATTTCAAAATTTGGGTCTCTTTAGTTTTTGGTCATATTTCAGCAAGCCCTAAAGATATCAGCATGGAATTTCGCATTTACATCAGACCAATTCCCAGGTATATGGTCTATAAATTTAAAATCGCTATACACGCGGTCGAAATATTAAATATCATAAAGGGGCCACTTTTCACTTGTTCACGCTGTATATTGGATCCGTTAAAATATTTTACATCTACGTCGCCACCACAACGTGGCAGTGACACAATGACTTTGGGATCTGATGTACAATCTGTTTAAAAAACTATTGGCAGTGGAAAGCTTTCATAAGCGCTACATACAACAGATTTCTGCTTTTTAAACATGCCCTCATATTTAATATTTTAATAGTTTTTATTCCAATAAACCCTGCTCTCAAAAATTTACAGCAAGTGTACTGCAGTCTAGAATTTAACAAGTCCGTAGTAGGAATCTATTCTCTGGAGTTACAAGATATGCTTAATAACTGGGAACTAAGACGTCAGAACCCCAGGCATTTAGAGATTATTTATGGTTATTGTATTATTGGTTAACTTAGTGAGTATTCTGTTCTGTAGTAAAACGTGAACTAAAGCAGAGTCAGAGTTCCAATGCTAAATCACTACGACCACTGGCACTGTAACGTTAGCACATTCTGAGTCTTTTAATGGACAGCATATCATCTGCAGAAACTTTAAAAAACTTGAACAAAGTGATATTTTATTCGGTAATTGTATTTACCTGTGAAGAAAAGATAACGATACGATGGACGATTATGTTTATCTTAACATAGCAATGCTAGTGCTCAAAAAACGGCATCAAATTTTTTAATCATTGACAACTTGGGGAGTGTGAAATTGCACCCCTTCCAATCCTCTGGCTACACCCATGGCAAAGTTGAGTTAAACAAATTTAATAATTGTATCGTGGGTGCTACTCAATTAGTAACGAGTATTTATATTCCTAATGAATTTGAAACATTCCAAAATAACGACTTTAAGAGAGGCTACTGAATTCCTGCCAAACCAGCTAACAGCATCACCATGTCGCGGGAGTGAATGGCAAAGTGGGGTATTGCCTGCTAGGACTATTCCATCCGTGGTGAAGTTTCTTGCACCGAAGTACTACCTTGGGCGTTAGCCGAAGTGGGATCGAAGGCGAAGTCTAGCAAGGACGCTGGAAACGGAGGCAAATATGAGCAATGTCAACCACGATCATCCGAGCTGGAGTTTGGGTGTCGGACCAGCAACTCGAAACAGGAAAAGCAACAACGATGTAGTCGCCCAATGTTCCAGAGGGGACAGAATGTGATCTACACGACTCTACAATAGATCTACGTCTAAGTAGCACGTTTAAGGTTATGTAAACATCATGTTTTACAGACCATTGAATCACGTGATAACCAACAGTAGACCATGCGCCAGATCCTGTGTTCTTTCAACTGCATTTTTCATTTCTACCAACCAAATCTAAGCAAGTCCACAGACTGATGGAATCGAAAAACAGGCATTTTTATGACGTCTTGCCATATTGGATATCGCATCCGTTTTATAAAAATGTTTGCAGGGCATTTTACCCGAAGATCTTTGCATTTTCGAGTTGACGAGCAAAAAAACGTCATCACCTCCTTTTTCATCCTGACCCAAAAAGGTCGTCAGCACGTTCATTTCTAGAGTTAGATTGTTAGGGTTAAAGCCCTTAACCTCTAGCTTAGACCCTCTTTGGGGCCCCCTGACAAAAATGCCCCCGCCCCCACGTTACGCCACTTTGCTTATGATCTGTCACTTGACATTGGCGAAATACATGAAGAGAAGACATGTAGACCCAATGCATTAAACCTCTTCTAGTCGGTTTCAAATGATCGTGTTTCTCTATAGGCCCCATCAGTGGCGTAGCCAGGATTTCCGGAAGGGGGTTTTTGTCTTTCACCGTAACGAACTTCCGAAAAATTTTCACAAGAAAAAGGTCATTGTCGATTTCCCTTTTTGTTTTTTCCTTTTAGGCGCTGACAACGGGGTTACCTCTAAAACCAAGTCCGAAAATTTAAAATGGATGGAAACACATTTTAAAAAATTTCGACGGGCCAAAATGGTTTTAACCCCCAAACCTCTCACCCTTGCCTACGCCATTGGACCCCATTGCGAGAAGGCGAGAAAATAAAGCTATTGATGGAATGACAATAAAATCCACGTAATATCGTTAGATGATGAGTGTGTTTTAGTTTGTAAGTTTTCATTTTATGTCCTAAAGCCTATATACAGCTATTTCATTTTATATTTGATCTGCACTGCCTTTACAATCTGCTGAACTTCAAGAACGTCGAGGTCATCGAATGCTTCTACATCAAACTTTTATAGCCATGCAATAAAACAAATTTATATTAAAGAGAAAATGAGTTTAAACTCATAAAAATATAGACTGGCTGGAAGGTTATATATGTAGTTAAACTAACTGAAACATTTCAACTGAGATGAAATATTTAAAAATGAACCGCCACTAAATAGTTAAGCCACGTAGATCAATAGTAGACATTCTGACCAATCCAGAACATTCTACATCCTGAAACGTTTAGTAATCTGCGTAGAATGTGAAGTATAGAGCTTCAATCAATATTATTTATTTTGTATTTATTTTATTAGCATGTGATGTATATTTAGGACTACAGTAGTTAATAATAACTCGATTTTAAGAAACACCACAAAAGCTATGTCCTTTCCTCCTCGTGCGCGCATTACTCAGTTCACTAGTGCTGCATTTTGTTGAAATCTTTGCTGGAAAAATTCGATTATGTCAACAATCTTCTGCTCTTCTGCTTGCCTTCAGCAATCGGTGTCCACCTGGATTTAACCACAGAGCAAAATCTGTCAATAAATGCTATGCAGTCTTGGATCAGGCAACGGATTGGGACGGGGCTCAATCAAAATGCAAAGGCCTGAATCCTAAAGCCAATCTGGTTACTATCAACAGTCCACTGGAAAATCAAATTATCACCGAGATACTGAAGAAATACAGTAAGTATTGCCACGCTTGATTCATTTGAATAATGGCATAGTGGCAATAACCGTAATTGCATTTGCGTGGCATTAGCCTCAACTGACCGGCTTTAGCCAATTGGCGACCGAGGTGATATTGGCCTCGAGTAAAATGTTGCTTTGCGTATGGTTCTATCAATAATATGTTAACTGCTTTGAGTTTAATTCGCTGCAGGTAAGACAAGTGTAAGTTTGCTACATTGATTGCTGCTTTGATTGAGTATAGTGTATGAATTTGTGTAAGCAGACTACGGTGTAACCATAGCGTTATCATTAGGTCACTAAGCATTAGTTAAATCTTAGCATTTACAAGTCGGCCTGGAATGTGTTGTCTTAAGTAATAATTATCTGTAAAAGGTAAATTTGAAAGTTTGTCAGTCACAATATACAACTGTTGGAAGACGTCGTTGCCATTGACAACTAAACTGTATAATCGACGGAGCGTTTGACGAAGCATCTTCATTGCAGCTGACGAATCTTCCTGATTGGCTGCACGTTGTACGGTACCCCTGGGGCGCAGTACCCCGTGTGGCGCCGTAGGCCTTGCTGGGGACGCAGTCCTCGTGTTGGGCCGTAGACTGTAGACCTTACTGGAAGGGTGGTCACTCACTGGTCAGCCTCCCGTCGTAAACCAAGCCCCAAACGACGTGTGGGCCACAGGCCCAACTGGGCCGCAGCCTCCGGTCGGAGATCAAGCCCAAGTCCTCGAGGTAGAATTAGGCCCCACCTAGGTGCTCAGCCCCACGTGTGGAGCCGGAGGTCCTACTGGGAGGAGCAGCGTCCATGTGAGGCCGTAGGCCTTACTGGTGGCGCAGCATCTCATGGGAGATCTAGATTCAGACCCCCTTGGGGGCTGTATCCTCCACTGGGGCGCAGCTCCGGAGAGAAAAAGTCCCAGCTTTTCGTGGGAGACAAAGCCCCTTTTGGGTCTGTTAGCAAAGCAAGAAGCATTATGCCCAAAAGGGGCCGTAAGTAACACTGGAGGGCGCATCTCCCGTGGGAGACCAAATCCCAATGGAATCGTAGGCCAAAACCGTAGTCGTAGGTTCGTTATGGCGTGCAGCCCTCTGTGGCGAGGGGGGTGCAAGATCACCCAGTGAGCACATGGGAAAAATTTTAAATGACAATCTACGCATTCACTTTACATTTTCAGATTTAAAAATTGTTATAATTATGTACTAATACGAACTTTTGCCATAAATCGGGGAAGGAGATAGCCACTCTGCCCCGTCATTTTTGTAGGATTAACAACTAGTCTTATATAATAATTTCCTTTGTACATTATTCCATAAATTAATTAAGTTTGTCAGTCACGATACACGGCAGATTTTGAAGGACTTCGTTGCTATAGGCATGGGCGTAAAACACGGGGGGGACGGCGGGGGACGGTCCCCCCGAATAATTAGTTGGCGGGGGACAGAGTATCAATTATCCCTTCCAATGTTTTGGGCTATATGGTAAAAATTCTATCCTACCCCATGATGTTGATGCCAGAATTACGCCAAATCCGCATTCTCTCATTTCGGATTACCTTTTTTTGCTTGTCAGGGTATTTGGAGAGGGAAAAATATAAAAATATCAGGATGACCTTCTTTTTTCCTTGTCAAGACGTATTTCATGGACGATTTTAAGTCCCCACCATAATATGCAATATCCCCCTAAAATGGGGGGATATTTATATTTCTGGGGGGTCAACTTTTTAAAAATTATTCTATCCCCCCCAATGTTGACCCCAGGTTTACGCCCCTGGCTATAGGCAACCAAACTTTATAAAGGGCGTAACTTGATTAAGCGTACTGATTGGCAGCCCCCGGGGAGATTGGCTGCGCGTTGTAAGTCCGCAATACCCTGTCTGGCGCCGTAGGTCTTACTGGTGGGGGCGCAGCTTCCCGTTGCAAACCCGTCGCAAGCCGACGTGGGAGCTGTTCTACTGGGTCCCCGTTGAGGGCGAATCCCCACGAGTGGAACCGCTATTACTTTTGGAGATCGCAGCCTCCCGTGGGAGACAAAGCCCCAGCCCCACCGTGAGGCCGTAAGCACCACTGAACGCGCCCTTGGCCGATTATATTGCGGTGTCCCGCAATGCTCGGTCCTCGGACCGGTACCATTTGTGCTGTACACTGCCGACATCAGCAGGATCATTGAATCATTCGGATTTTCAATGCACGCCTACGCTGACGACGTACAGGCTTATTCATCCTGCCAACCGTCCGACGCCGCTACTGAACTCATTGAGAGGCCTGCATTGTGGCTGTGGACTGATCGGAACCGAATCACTGAATCCGGCCAAGACCGAGTTCTTGTGACTGACCATTCCGCGCAGGCAGCACCTCATCCACCGTTCCGAATTTCATGTCGACGCTGCGGTTGTCGCCCCCAGTAGACAACTGCGTCTACTTGGGGTTCTTCTCGATGAGACCGTTTTCGGCCGACATTTGGACAATACCATCCGTTCCTGTTACACCTGCGCCGGATAAGAGAGGTCCGTCGCTACTTGCCTACTTCGCCAGCGATAGACTTGGTTCGCGCACTAGTCGTCTCTCGAGTGGATTATTGTAACAGTGCGATGTATGGACTACCGGTCGGTCAATTTAATCGACTGCAGTCGGTCCTGAATGTTTCCGGCCCGCCTGGTGTTCGGTGCCTGATGGAGCAGTCATGAATCCTCCGCGGATCGCTTGCACTGGTTGCGGATCCCCGAGCGTGTGAGTTCAAGCGCCACTGGCTCACGTTCCGTGCGCTGAATGATCCCCACTGCCCGCGTATCTGACTAATCAGCCGATCGACGACAGTACCACGTCGCTCACTTCTCCGTTCTGGCGCCAGCAATCATCTCGTCGTCCCCCTCCGCTCAAGACAGCTCAAGCTACGGATTTCCTTTCGTCGTGAAACCCGGCGTCGTGGAATCTGCTCTGAAGGCTGTGACAATCGAGACCTCTCCGAATCGGTTCTGCGCATTTTTTACTGTACAGCGCCTTTGACTTTAGCCACTTTGCTATGTTACTGCTCTTAAGAAATTGACAAGTTTAATAATAATAATAATAATAATAATAATAATAATAATAATAATAGTGGGCCAACCACGCCGACAAAGGCGACATAAATCCGATTCCTTTAGCGCAGAGAACGCAAAGACGATCGCCGTCCGCTTCATTTTATGATAATGATGATGATGATGATGACGACTCATTATTATTATTATTATTATTATTATTAGTAGTAGTAGTAGTAGTAGTAGTAGTAGTAGTAGTAGTAGTAGTAGTAGTAGTAGTAGTAGTAGTAGTAGTAGTAGTAGTAGTAGTAGTAGTAGTAGTAGTAGTAGTAGTAGTAGTAGTAGTAGTAGTAGTAGTATTAGGCCTATTATTATTATCAATCGAATTTAGCACCGATAAGTGAAAACAATGCCAAGGTTAATCGCCGTAGCTTACAGTCAAATACGGAGGCAAGCCCCGTCTGAATAATTATAAACTATTGCTGAACATTCTTATCACAAACGATGAGCTCCATTTACAAGCATCAAAATTTGCAAGCAAGTACACTGAGCCAGACAGGACAGCGAGTACCGCTACTCAACAATATGGTAAAACTGGTCTTGCTTGATTAATTTGAACATAGGCCAAGAGGCAGTAATTTGCCAAATAGTGCGCTGCTAAATGGTCGGGAACAGCTTCAATTTGTGGACGACATACAAATTCTCTTAACATTCTGGGTCTACTTTTCAGATTAGACATATAACTATGCTTATTCAATCAGGTCCAAAATGTCGTAAATTTGTCTATTTTTTATTTATAATTTATTTTCTTTTGAGATTTAGCCGAAATATTATTTTGCAAAATTCGACCTTTTTCTCTTCTACAGATTGCAGAGGTACTGAAGAATTCAACTGGTTTTGGATTAGCGGCCGTCGACAAGATCTCGATGACTGCTCTTCTCGGTTTCTATGGAACACGAATGAGAAAAATAACCAAGCCATCGCCTATTCCAACTTCTGTCCTGGCGAACCAAGTTGCAGCAGCTCATCACAAAACTGCCTGGCTATCGCTAAGGACTGCTTTAGTGAAGAAGGTTTGAGCGGATGGCAGGATGATTTCTGCTCATACAAGTTTTGCCCCATTTGTGAAGTTGTGAGACTCGACAGTATATATTGAATTAATTGCCTTACTTTCAGAGCAGATTGTGCAGATGCATTCATTTCAATCAGAATACGTGATAGCATTCGAACTACAGATATTTATGTACTGCATGTTTCAAAATTCTTTGCCCTATTTCTGATTACCGCTGTCGGTATATCAATTTATATTCTAATATTCATTATAATTTCTAATTGATTATGTTACTTGTTTATTCTTGGTATTTCTCATTGCTTGTTCAGTTGCAGGGGCGTACCTAGGAATTTGATTCAAGGGTATAAATATTGGGAAGGGGTATAAATCTTAACTATAAACCGCATATATCATATAAACCACATATAAATTACATTAAAAACTCTAATGTAGACTGATTTGGGGGTATATAATTATATCGATATACCCCCGTCGCTATGCCCCTGTTCATTTGTAGAACATTGACAATTTATAACAACTTGGGATCGAATAACAGGTGATGCTCATTCGGCCTTGGTTTGTAAGACGTCATGTAAGCCAACGCCAGCAGGCAATTAACCATGGCGTTGTTTAGTCATTTATTTATTTATATTTATTTATTGACAATTTATATAGCGCAGTAGACAAGGCTAAGGCCTACAACAAGAGCCCTTAACACAGTTCAGATCCAATATTAAATAAATGTGTCTTCAAATTTCTAATGAAAAGTCCAGCTGAGACTGCTCCAGTCACATTGTCTGGAAGAGAGTTCCACAGGGCGGGATTCCCCGCGCGAATGATCTTTCCCAAACTTAGGAGTCTTGGACGGGGAGGGACCAACAACCGCACTCTCCGACTGGACCTAAGAACCGATCTCCTCTCGATCACAGTCGATCTCCGTACAAGTACAGTTAGATAATCAGGACAGAATGGATCGTGTAAAGCCCGAAACGTAAGCCAACAGCGCTTGTAGACAATGCGCTGTGGAACACGGAGCCAGTGGAGTCGATCTCTAAGGAGAGGAGTGACGTGGTCAGACTGGTCACCCCAGCGACAGCCGAAGATCACTCGTGAAGCCTGGTTCAGCACTGATTGTATGCGGTTCAGTTTAGTATCCGGAAGTCCAAGAAGCACACCGTTACAGTAATCAATTCGTGTCAGTACCAGGGCCCGCACTAATTTGACAGCCGCGCTCACTGGCAGGTACCGTCGAATTGACTTCACTCTCCGCAGTTGGTAGTGGAAGCGGCGTATCAGATTGTTAACGTGCGCTTCAAAGGATTCAAAGAAAGTCATTAGATAAAGGTATGGAACAATTACCGTATCTGAACTAAAATATAGGAACCACGATCTACGACGGAAGTCATAATTACTTTAAATATGGGTTTGTAATTTAAGTGGAACGTCATTGTGGATAAGAGGAAAACAAATAGGCTACAAGCAAATTATCATGTCATGTCAATTCGCCATCGTCACTTTGCGGCGGATGGCTACAAAAATGGATTAATGATCTCCATCTTGATCTGTCTTGTACGGTGCGTAATGGGCAGCCTCGAGAAAGACCAGTCCACTTCTTGAAGTTATCCATCCAACATATCCTCGGACGTCCCCTGCCTCTGTTTTTCTCCACCAGTCCTGTGATCACGCTGCACTCGAGGGTGTCTTGTGGTTGTCTCATTATGTGTTCAAAACAGTGGCGTAGCTTGACTTTTAAGGGCCCGGGGGCATCCTAGATATGAGGCCCCCAATGGCTGACGAGCAAAAACACTCTTCGGGATCCCCCCTCGTCACACCCACGTTACGCCACTGGTCCAAAATAACCCAGTTTCTTTGCTTTTATGTGATTTAGATATTGTTTTTCTGCAAATTTCTGCCGTGATATGCAGTTCAGCAATTAGATAAAGAGCACCATAGTCTGATTAACAAAATATTCTTAGAATTTCTTCGCGCCAAGTCCGGTTTACCAACTGCATTGTCATGCTATGAAAAAATGTGTAACTTACCACAATACTTGATGTGAGACAAGAGAATTTCAATGTGTTCGTTGAATGCATCTTTTAGCACTTGGGCCTATGCAAAATACTGCATGTATTGTTGCTGCAGAAACTACGAACTGTCAGCAAATGGAACGATCATGCATGCAGTCGAGTTAATCAAAGAGCACAGACAAATGAAAAGGCCCTGATTCGTGGAACTGGGCACCTGTCAAAGCGACGATCATTTCGACGGGAACTACAAAAATCATGCACAGATGCTCTTTGGTAAAGTGCACCAGAGGTTATTAGCCTAACCACAGTGCTCAAACGATGCTTCCAATTCCTTCACTAAATGTGTGCGAGTTTCAGATTGGTAGGCCTACTTTATGGTCAGACCATGCAGTGGGAAAAGACTGCAATGTCCCCAGTTCTCTCTTCCTCCGCTTTCTAAACAAAGCAGAGTCGGCTCCCACAGGTGGACCGAGGCAAGGACAACTAGATAGGTCTATTTAATAGTCCATGGCCGAGGGACACGTGTCCCTATTTATTGCAGGTCCCCAGTGGCCCCATACTTTAGTGCTCTCAGTCTAATCAACTAGACTAGTCTAGGTTTATGAAAATTAGTTGACTCATGCTTAGAAGTTGCCAACACAACCTCCCCCACTTGCCAGATCCTGAAGCCGCCACTGAAAGAAAGGACAAATCAAAAAGTAGTAACCAGGAGATGTCATTCTCTTTTCCCGACAAATGCCCCGCTGACGAGCTTAGACGCATGAAATTTATGGAGATTTTGAAAATGAAACGAAAATGCCCGAATCACGCCACCTGGCGAACAATCTAAGAGACTCTTCACAGTGAAATAGATGAATGCAATGAAGAGAAACTATTTGAAGGATTATGCTCAATGCAGCTTCATTTGTTTCTCTGAAAGTGTGCCTGATACATGCAAAAGAAGCATATCAGGTGTCACCGATTGATCGCATCCATTGAGTTGCAATCTGGGTATGGAAGCTGTTGACCAGTTGCGTAAATCAAGGAACGTAAGGCCGTTGTCCTGTATCGCCAGGGCGGGACTTTGCTCTAAATCTAGCGGTCTATCGCAGCACTCATATCAATACCCATCTCCTATATTTCAACTAATGTCTATTTATCTAATCTAATCTAAAACTTCTATAGCGCCACTTCATAATGCAAGGGAGCATCAACCGATGGCACACCAAATCCAAATAATTAAAGATCCAGGTCAAATCCAGGGTATCCGGCCAGGCAAACGGGTGACAGAGTATGGTGGATAAACCAGGTCAAAAAGATAGGTTTTTAATCTTTTTCTAAAAACCTGTAATGAATTTGCAATACGCACATGTTGAGGCAATGAGTTCCTGAGCTTGGGGCGGCCGCGGAAAAGGCACGAGAACTAAGAACTGTCCTAGTATTGCAGATGAGGTCGAGTATTTGCTTGCTTGCGCAGAAAGTTTAGAAAGAAGGTAACTAAGTTCCTTGTAATAAAGTATACCTGAAGACAGATTTTAAAGCTTATCCTTTCTTTAATTGGAAGCCAATGAAGACCTTTACGAACTGGGGTTATATGCTCACGTTTTGGGGTTTTTTGAAACCACCCGAGCCAGTGAATTTTGAACTCGTTGGAGTTTAGCCAGGTTAGATTTTAGATGCCAAAGAGAAGGGAGTTGCAGTAATCAAGTCGGGTAGACACTAAGGCATTTGCCAAGAGCATTAATGCAGATTTATTTAGAAATTTCCTAATACGGTACAAATCACGAAGATGATAGTGAGCTACATTACAGATGCTATTTGTATGATTCGTGAAAGAAAGTGTGGAATCAAAAATTACTCACGATCCGGTGCAGAAGTGCTTACAGGAATAGTGGAATCCCCAAGCTTAACAGAGTGTATAGAGTCAAATTTCTTGAGCTGGGGCTTTGTGCCTAAAAGTAGAAATTCAGTTTTAGCCGGGTTTAAAAGCAATTTATTTGAATCCATTCAGGACTGAATATGAGAGAATGCTTGAGAAATAGTTTCTAATGAAGATTCTGATGAAGACTTATCAAATGAAATAAAGATCTGAGTATCATCTGCATATAGGTGGTAATCTAGGTGATGGTTTGACAATAAATGAACCAAGAGGAGTCGTGTATTAAAGTGAACAAGAGAGGACCAAGAACAGAGCCCTGGGGGGACGCCACAATTTAAATAGACTGATGATGAAAAAATACCATTTGTGCCGACAGACAGAGTGCGAGGGCTCAAATAAGTAGTGAACCAATGCATCACTGAATCAGATACACCAAACCAATGCTGGAGACGGTGTAAGAGGATGGAATGATCCACAGTATCGAAAGCGTTTGATAGATCAAGAAGTATTAATGCGGTCACCTTGCCACCTTCCATTGCACTTATGATGTGATCGTAGACTGAGAGCAGAGCAGTTTCAGTAGAATGATGTTTGCGGTATGCTGACTGAAAATGAAGGAAAAGATTATTTGAAGACATATGGGCATGAATTTGATTTGCAACCACTCTCTCGAGAATCTTTGACAGAAAGTTTAAGTTGGACATAGACCGGTAATTTGCTAAATCATTTGGGCAGAGGAATGATTTCTTAATAAGAGGGTGGACCACAGCATTAGCAAAAGAAGTCGGAAAGCAACCTTCTGTTAGTGACAGATTTATTAGTTTCAGAATAACTGGACCAAGGACATCAAAGCATTCTTTGAGTATGCAATTTGGCAATATATCAAGAGAACAATGAGTAGGCGGCGATTACTGTAGCATATATAAAAGAAAGGAGATCCAACATTTATTAGATAAGTCCAACTTGTTTCGAGACTTTTGAACGCTCCTATGCTACTGTGCTTTAGTTCCAGTTAGGAAGCAAATACTTTCAAAATCTCAACAAATACCAATGTGACGTGCACTGACTTCTCGTGAACTACACCAAAGAACTAGTCTGCCACACAATCCGAACAAATAATAGTTCAACACTATTCAATACTATTATTGCTATAATAATAATAATAATAATAATAATAATAATAATAATAATAATAATAATAATAATAATAATAATAATAATTAATAACTATTACTATTTCATACTGTCATTGGTTGGCTAATTATGCGGTGATGGGCAGTCAGTAATGGGTATCCAGACTTTTCATATCCGGACTATTAATATCAGGACTGTTCACGCGGACTATTCATATCAAGGACCATTCATCTCAGGACCTTTCATCAGGAGGAATATTCATCTTAGGACTATTCATATCAGGACTATTCATCTCGGATGAAGTTATAAGTATAAGAAAAATAAAAATATGAATCATTGTATAAACATAAATGAAGCAAAATATCAAGTAAAAAAGTTTCATAATTTTACCTACTTATAACAAAAGTAAAATATATGAAACATTATGGGAAAATCTAAGAAGTAAAATGTTAAGTAAAAGTTGTTTTTAATATGTCTCTATAAAATATATTATATAAGTAATGTTTATGACAAAAGTACTGAATGAAATTCTAAAAAGTATAACAAGTAAGAAGCTAGTAAATGATAGTTGTGCGACAAATGCGCAATTGCTTTTAAATAGAGGCATAAGCTGAGATGAAATATTTAAATGCACTTTGCAATCGTAATAAAACATCAAAATCTAATGTACCCACGTAATGTCAGTGAAAAAAGGACACATAATGTAAATGCTAAAGTAAATATCGTATTTATATAGCGCGTTTTAATATAGCGGGTTGGTATAAAGCATTAGTAATCAGTTTGAATCGCCACAATGACTATGTTACTGTCTTCACTCGTCCGGTGAGATGACTTTTGATCCCGAATTCGAGTTTGTCTCGAATAATTGCTATTTCTGCAATTTCGTCATTTGTTGACTCGATTTTAAAGTGCACGTCAATCTAATAAAACATAAAAATATCCCAATTTTAGCTTCATTTCTTCGCAGGCATTTGAGTGGTCATCTAAACAGTCAACAATTCCATAGATGGCGCTGATTCCCGCTGAATGAGGCGTCTGTTTTCATCTGTCCATCAAAAGATAGACTTTAGGCATGGGCTACTAGATACCTGGACAGTGAACTGAGGCTAGCATAATTTGACCGCCTTACCGCAGGGTCCGATGTTTAGTTGCTGTGCATTGTGTATTATGAGGAATTAGTGATGCAAACTAGAACTATATCTCTACCAAATATTGTCCAATTTTCAAAATTTTTGATTTATTTTGTTCCAAATACATTAATCAGTCGCTTTGTTCCACAAATTAGGTTACCATTCAAACATTTTAGATGAACAGCTTGAAATAAACAGAAATTGGAAAGGTTCTGTTTCAGGCCAAATTGTGGATTCTCGTAATAGATTTTTTTCCTTGCTTTCTCTGATAGTCACAAAGAGGAAAAAAAATGCAAGACAA
The DNA here is from genome assembly GCA_018105865.1 of Metaphire vulgaris. Lineage (NCBI taxonomy): Eukaryota > Metazoa > Annelida > Clitellata > Crassiclitellata > Megascolecidae > Metaphire > Metaphire vulgaris. The sequence goes on from CM030834.1 coordinate 2,683,886, forward strand.
TGGTGTATACCTCTTGTTTTTAGCTTTCATAGAGACTGAGATATAGCAAATTATAAAAGATTATAAAGGGTTATAAAGGAAATATAAGCATTGATCTGTACTGATAAAAACGACAATTTATCGGAAGGAGGGCTACCCCTGCTTCAACGAAAAAATTTGTCCATTGCAATTATGATTATTACATTTGTATTAACTGACACGGTTTGAAACACGAATTTTCAAAATCGAAACGTGCCTCATAACAAGTTTATGTTACAGGCATAATTTGACCTGTTTCAATACTCCCCATAAGACCATAGATTCATTGAATTAAATGCATCAGCACTGCGACACGAACGTTTTAATAATCGATTTTTTCGGCAGATCCATTCTCTCGAGCCAAACAAGAATTTTAAGCATCCCAGCCAGCCATAACAACTGACTAAGAGATAGTAATGCAAAATGGATAGCATTTATTCTCTCCGCTGTCAGTAATGTTTTTAAAAAGCGATTGTAACTTTCTACAGTTTTTTCGTATGGATGGGTTGTATCGTTTGGTCACAAAACATCTAACTTTTGTTTGTTTCTGCAGTTGGTGTTGGCATTTTGGTCAAACGCTGGACGTCATCGGATCGAGACAAAGGTTGAGAAACGTCTCGAATCCATGGAATACATTTGGCAGTCTTTGTCAACAAAATCCCATGAGATGGCGCATTCCCGCTGAATGAGATGCGTCTGTTTTCATCTGTCCATCAAAAGATAGACTTTTTTAATGGACTACTAGATACCTGGACAGTTGAACTTAGGCTAAGATGCATAATTTGACCGCCAAACTAACAGGGTCTGATGTTTAGTTGCTGTGCATTGTTACTATGAGGAAACAGTTAATGCAAATTTGAACTATATCTCAATTCTATATTGTCCAATTTGTTTTAAATTTTTGATTTATTTTGTTCCAAATACATTCCCCTACGACTGTGTCGTCCACCAAAGTTAGGTTACCATTCAAACATTTTAGATGATCAGCTTGAAATAAACAGAAATTGTAGGGGTTCTGTTTCAGGCCAAATTGTGGACTCTCGTACTAGTTGTTTTTTTAAATTTTGCTCTGATGGTTACAAAGAAGAATAAAAATGCAAGACAATGGTGTATACCTCTTGTTTTTAGCTTTCATAGAGACTGAGATATAGCAAATTATAAAAGATTATAAAGGATTATAAAGGAAATACAAGCATTGATCTGTACTGATAAAAACGACAATTTATCGGAAGGAGGGAGCTGGAACTTCAACCAAATATTGTCCAATGCAATTATGATTATTACATTTGTATTAACTCCTGCACTTGAAACACGAATTTTCAAAATCCGTAATGCCTCATAACAATTACCAGGCATAATTTGATTTGCTAGTAAATCAAATCTCCCTGCATAAGACCATAGATTCTTAGTCGTTTCTGGGGATGTTGAATTAAATCCTGGTCCTGAACGTTTGTGCGAATCGATTTTTCAAAAATATCTCCATTCTCTCGGCCGCCAAACAAGACACTTAAGAATCCCAGCCAGCCACTTCATAATTTTCTATGCCAAAATCACAGAGATATTGTTTCATTAAATGATGGGTTACATTTTTTACTTGTCCTCTTTCAGACATAATAAATGATAAATAAAGCTGGAGGTGGAGAACTTTTCTTTTAAATCTGATTTGAAATATTAAGTTCTGTTCCCTTGTCCAAAAAGCTTTAAAGCTGTATCGTTTTGAATCGGGTAACAAACGAAACAGTCATATCGACCTCCTTCACTGTCTTTACTGTTTAATATCTGTTTGAATTAATTATATCTGCAGGATTGAAGAATAATGTTCATCTAATGTGGATGATTGGTTTCAAATCGCATGTTTCAAACGACGTCATCGGATCGAGACAAAGGCGAAGATTACGTTTTATCGAAAATCTCGAATAAATTTTTATCAGTCTTTGGTTTGTGTGAAAATTACTTTTCCTCCATGATTTGGAGCATCAGAGCTGTTCTCCAGATGGGTCTACCTCTGAATTATTTACTAATCCTGTAGTTCTATTACCTAGTTCCCACCTACTATTCAATCAACTAGTGGTTTTCATTTGTGTTCAATTCTCGCACTGTCAATGGCAGCTGACATTTGTAAAGTTATACAAGATGCTCTATCATCTTTTAGATCTGAACAAAATAACAGATCTGCATTAACAATTGCTCCCCGACTGTTCTGGATTGATCTTTTGATTTTTCCTGTTAATCACTTTTAATATGTGGCGCCATTGATTGATTGATTCTTGATATGGAGCAAGTTATGTCACATTTATTTCATGATCGTATTGAACCGCATTGTATTTGCTCTCAAATCAATAAAAATATGAATTACTTTCTCCTCTTCATGTTTCTGTAAAAATTCTCTCACCAGTAATAATGCTGAAGATGATTATGTAATTGCAGTGACAAATATGATGTTCTACTTTCATCTCCTCTATGAGGGAAAGGATCGCACTGCTTGTTTAATTGGCATCTACAAGCCCGATATCTCATTGCCAGTAGAGGGGACAGGAGGAAAATTCCCAGAGTTGCCTTTAACAATCCCCAAAGTATAACAATCTGTAGATGCCCCGGGCGGTTTCGCAAAATGTAATCTCATGCAATACTAGGCTGAAGGCGGTTGGGGACCTGGCGAAGACATTGCCTATCTAGTATTAATTAATGAAAACCATAATTAGACTATTTTTATAGGCCGAAGACAGCACGGCATCGAAGAAATTCTGGAGATAACAGTTCGGGTTGTTCTGGCATCCTCCATTCCTTAGAAAACGCGAATAGCATCCTCGAAGGTATAACAAAGGAGCAGCAACAAGAAGCTCGGTTAGTCACAGCTTAGGCAGATTTATTTGTAGGGAAACAGTTTTCTGGAGACACTAGAAACAAAGGGCAAAGACCCTCAGTGGCGTAGGTAGAAATTTGTTTTGAGGGTGCTATCCTTCTATTTAAAAAATGGACATGCATGTGCAGCTTATCGATAATCGACTCCTGCAAACTTGATTCAATTTGGCTGCATAATGACAGTGATGGCACTCAAGACACTGTCAATTTCCAAGTCTGCAACATTTTCCCTGTTCTTCAGTTTATTTATAAAACCACCTACATGTATATCTATTGGGCCCGTTGACAAAATTCGTACATCTACGTCGCCACCACAACGTGGCAGTGACACAAAGACTTTGGGGTCTGATGAAGAATCAGTTGAGAAAACTGTTGGCATTGGAAAGCTTTCATAAGCGCTACATACAACAGATCTCTGCTTTTAAACATGCCCTCATATTTAATATTTTAATATTTTTTATTCCAATAAACCCTGCTCTCAAAAATTTACAGCAAGTGTACTGCAGTCTAGAATTTAACAAGTCCGTAGTAGGAATCTATTCTCTGGAATTACAGGATATGCTTACTAACTGGGAACTAAGACGTCAGAACCCCAGGCATTTAGAGATTATTTATGGTTATTGGTTAACTTAGTGTGTATTCTGTCTGTAGTAAAACGTGAACTAAAGCAGCGTCAGAGTTCTAATGTTAAATCAGTATGACCACTGGCACTGTAACTGTGGCGCGTTCTGAGTCTTTTAATGGACAGCATATCATCTGCAGAAACTTTAAAAAACTTGAACAAAGTGATATTTTATTCGGTAATTGTATTTACCTGTGAAGAAAAGATAACGATACGATGGACGATTATGGTTATGTTAACATTGTAATGCTAGTGCTCAAATAACGGTATCAAAAGTTTTTAGCACTTGACAACTTTGGGAGTGCAATTGCACCCCTTGCACCCCATGGCTACGCCCAAAAGCAAAGTTGAGTAAGACAAATTTAATAATTGGACGGGCATTTATATTTCTAATGAATTTGAAACATTCCAAAATAACGACTTTAAATGAGGCTACTGAATTCCTGCCAAACCAGCTCACAGCATCACCATGTCGCGGGAGTGAATGGCAAAGTGGGGTATTGCCTGCTAGGACTATTTTATCCGTGGTGAAGTTTCTTGCACCGAAGTACCACCTTGGGCGTTAGCCGAAGTGGGGAGGTCTAGCAAGAACGCTGGAAACGGAGGCAAACATGAGCAATGGTAACCATGATCCTCCGAGCTGGAGTTTGGGTGTCGGACCAGCAACTCGAAACAGGAAAAGCAACAACGATGTAGTCGCCCAATGTTCCAGAGGGGACAGAATGTGATCTACACGACTCTACAATAGATTTATGTCTAAGTAGCACGTTTAAGGTTATGTAAACATCATGTTTTACAGACCATTGAATCACGTGATAACCTAGACCTCGCGCCATGTCCTGTGTTATTTCAACTGCATTTTTCGTTTCTACCAACCAAATCTAAGCAAGTTCACAGACTGATGGAATCGAAAAACAGACATTTTTATGCAACATTTTGTGTTGCCAGATATTGGATATCGTATAAGCCGTTTATTACAAAATGTTTGCTTATTATCTGTCACTTGACATTGGCGAAATACATGAAGAGAAAACACGAAGGCCCTATGCATTAAACCTCTTCTACTCAGTTTCAAATGATCGTGTTTCCTTTATAGGTCCCATCAGTGGCGTAGCCAGGATTTTCGGATGGTTTTTTTGTATTTCACCGTAACGAACTTTCGAAAAAAATTTGAACAAGAAAAAGGTCCTTGTCGATTTCCCTTCCTTTGTTTTTCCTATTAGGCGCTGACAGGAGAGTTACCCCTGAAACGACGTTCGAAAATTTAAAATGTATAAAAACACATTTGTAAAAAAATTTTTTTAACCACCAAACCCCTCACCCTTGCCTACGCCACAGGACCCCATTGCGAGAAAGCGAGAAAATAAAGCAATTCATGAAATGACAATAATCTCCTCGTAAAATCGTTAGATGATGAGTGTTTTTTAAATTTATAAGTTTTCATTCTATGTCCTAGAGCAGTGATGGGCACAAATTTTTATCCGAGGGCCGCAAAAGTGTCTGCGATGAAAGCCGAGGGCCGCACACATTTTTTCGGCATTTAGAATTAAATTTTTAAGTAGTTTCAAAAACGACTTTAACGTATTATGGAGGCCTACTGTGCAGTGTACTTGTATTTATTACTTAGGCAAGACTGTCAAGTCGAAGAAAAGTTAGTAGGCCTAAATAGTACAAGCATTATTTCTAGTTAGCGATCAAGTGCCAAAGTGTAAATCCAATTCACTTTGAATGCTGAATTTTCCATTAAGGTGCTGTCAAACGTTTCACATGTTTTAGAGGGCCGCACATTAATGTAGTATTTCTCGATGTTGGGGTCGCACAAAAGGGCTTCGAGAGCCGCATGTGGCCCGCGGGCCGCACGTTGCCCATCACTGTCTTAGAGCCTATATACAGCTATTTCACTTCATATTTGATCTGCACTGCCTTTACAATCTGCTGAACTTCAAGAACGTCGAGGTCATCGAATGCTTCTACATCAAACTTTTATAACCATGCAATAAAACAAATTTATACGAAAGTGAAAATGAGTTTAAACTCATAAAAATATAGAGAGCACCTCAGTGCCAACCTGGCTGGAAGGTTATAATATGTAGTTAAACTAAGTGAAACATTTCAACTGAGATGAAATATTTAAAAATGAACCGCCACTAAAGTTTAAGCCACGTAGATCAATAGTAGACGTTCTGACCAATCCAGCACATTGTACAGTCTGAAACGTTTATTAATCTGCGTACAATGTGAAGTATACAGCTTTAATCAGTGTTATTTATTTTGTATTTATTTTATAAGTATTTAGGACTAAAAAAGGTAAAGGTAGTCCCATACTCGATTTTCGAGCGTTGGGGCCGGTGCTGATCTCCGGTTACTAGGCAAGCAGCAACGCAGGTGGCTTGCGTCTTTAATCTAGAGTAGGTTGCCACTACTTTCTCTAGACCCACATTTTACCCTTCGCAGCTTAACGCTGTTACCAATTTATCAACGCCTAAGCGATGAACGGCTTGGTTGGCCGCCGGCACCACGGCTAGAATCCGGAATTGTCACCCATCCAAGTACTAACCGCGCTCGACGTTGCTTAACGTCGATGTTCTGACGGGAACCGATCGCACAGCGCCAAGTAGACCGGGTTATTTAGGACTACGGTAGTTAATAATAACTCGATTTTAAGAAACACCACAAAAGCCATGTCCTCTCCTCCTCGTGCGCGCATTACTCAGATCACTAGTGCTGCATTTTGTTGAAATCATTGGTGAATCGATTCGATTAACTCAAAACTCTTCTGCTCTTCTGCTTGCCTTCAGCAATCGTTGTCCACCTGGATTTAAGCACAAAGCTAGATCTGTCGATAAATGCTATGCAGTCTTCAATCAGCCAATGGATTGGTACGAAGCTCAAGCAAAATGCAGACGCCTGAACCCTAAAGCCCATCTGGTTGTTATCAACAGTCCATTGGAAAATCAAATTATCAACGAGGTACTGAAGAGATACAGTAAGTATTGACTCGCTTGGTTTATTTGATTAATGGCATAGTGGCAATAACAGTAATTGCCTTTGCCTTAATTGACCAGCTTTATCCAGTTGGCGACCGGGGTGATATTAGTCTCAAGCAAAATTTTGCTTTGCGTATGGTTGCATCAATAACTGTTAACTGCTTTGATTTTTAGGTCGCTGCAGGTAAGACAAGTGTAAGTTTGCTACATTGATTGCTGCTTTGATTGAGTATAGTGTATAAATCTGTGTAAGTAGACTAGTAGACTACGGTGTAACCATAATGTTATCATTAGGTCGCTGAGCATTAGTTAATTCTTAGCATTGACAAGTCGGCCTGGAATGTGTTGTCTTAAATAATAATTCTCTTTGTAAGCTAAGTTTGAAAGTTTGCCAGTCACGATACACGGCAGCTGTTAGAATACGTCGTTGCCATTGACAACTAAGCTGTATAATCAACGGAGCATTTGACGAAGCGTCTTCATTACAGCTGACGAATCGTCCTGATTGGCTGCACGTTTTACGGCACCACTGGGGGCGCAGTACCCCGTGTGGCGCCGTAAGTCTTACTGGAGACGCAGTCCCCGTGTTGGGTTGTAGACTGTAGACCTTACTGGAAGGGGGTCAGCCTCCCGTCGTAAACAAAGCCACAACCGACGTGTGGGCCGTAGGCCCAACTGGGGCGCAGCCTCCCGTCAGAGATCAAGCCCAAGTCGTCGAGGTAGAAGTAGGCCCCACCGAGGGGCGCAGCCCACGTGTGGAGCCGGAGGTCCTACTGGGAGGCGCAGCGTCCATGTGAGGCCGTAGGCCTTCCTGGTGGTGCAGCCTTTCGTGGAAGACCTAGATCCAGCCCCTCGTGGGGAAAAAGTCCCAGTCCTCCGTGAGAGACAAAGCCCCTTTTGGGTTTGTAAGCAAAACAAGAAGCATTCTGTCCAAAAGGGGCCGTAAGTAACACTGGAGGGCGCATCCACAGTGGGAGACCAAATCTCAATGGAATCATAGGCCAAAACCGTAGTCGTAGGTTCTTTATTTGCATGCAGCCCTCTGCTGGGAAGCAAGACCACCCAGTGAACACATGGGAAAATTTTTAAATGATAATCTACGCATTCACTTTACATTTTAAAATGTTTTTTAAATTTTATATTTACTAATACGAACTTGAGCCATAAATCGGGAAAGGAGATCGCTGCTCCGCCCCATCATTTTTGACAGGTTAACAGCTAGTCTTATCTAGTAATTTCCTTTGTACATTATTCCATTAATTAATTAATTAAGTTTGTCAGTCACGATACACGACAGATTTTTAACGACTTCGTCCTGAAACTATAAAGGCAGATTGGCGTCCTGATAGGCAGATTGGCCCCCGAAAGCGTCCTGACTGGCTGCACGTTGTACTGCACCACTGGGGGCGCAGTACCGTGTTTGGCGCCGTAGGCCCTACTGGAGGAGGCGCAGCCTCCCGTTGTAAACCAAGCGCAAGCCGACGTGGGGGCCGTAGGCCCTACTGGGGCGCAGCCTCTCCTCGTAGACCAATCCCAAGCCCTCGAGGAGGCCGTAGGCCCCACTGAGGGGAGCATCCCCATATGTGGGCGCAGGTACTATTGGAGGGTCCAGCCTCCCGTGAAAGACTAAGCTCCAGCCCCACCGTGGGAGCCGTAAGTTCCACTGGAGGCATAGCCCGCGGGAGAGAAAAGTCCCAGCCCTCCGTGGGACACAAAACCTCTTTGGGCCCGTAAGCCGAAAAGAAGCCGTTTGCCCAAAAGGGGCAGTAGGTAACACTGCACGGCGCATCCTCCGAGGGAGACCAAATCCCAATGGAATCATAGGCCCACACCGTAGTCGTAGGTTCCGTTCGTTATGGTGTGCAGTCCCTCTGTTGGGGTGGGTGGGTGGGTGCAAGACCGCGCTGTCAGGACACATAAAAACTTAAAATGCTAATTCTACGCTATCACTTTACGTTTTCAGATTTTAAAAATTTTTATATGTAATAAATAATATGAACTTTTACAATAAATCGGGGAAGAAGATAGCCACTCTCCCCGTCGTTTTTGACCGGTTGACAGCTAGTGATCTATAAGTATGCACTTCTATAGCACCATTTCTAATACTAATGGGTATCAATTGATGGTACTTGAAATCCATCCGCAAAAGACCAGCCAATTCTAGAGATTAGTAGTGGGGCAAAACAGCAAGACAAACTATGGAGGAAATGCCAATTGCAAGACATGTGTTTTAAGCCTAGATCTAAAAAATCCGTTTATTGGAAGATCTGACAACCAGAGGTAGAGAATTTCAGATTTTAGAACGAGAAATAGAAAAAAGCTCTATTACCAGTTGAAGCGTTACTGATATTGAACTCGAACGGACTCTTATAGAATAACAGCGATAAAACCAATCGTTGCTGTAAACCTGATGCTGTTATTGAACTTAAAGGGGTTGTCGTAGCTTAAAGACATCCTGGTGCAAAAATGAATAATATTACACGTATACTTAAGAAACCTGACCTTGGCACATCAAATTAACTGACCGATTTATGCATATTGTTTTTTCGTGTCATTTTTAAAAATGGTTTTTGTTGAGTTGGTTTTTTGTTGAGTTGGGGATTGTCCATAAATTACTAAAAATATCCAATCTTCCAACGTTGGAGTGAACTATTTTGATTCTGAACGCACTGATATCCAATCTTCCAACGTTGCAACAGAGCAACTGGTTGACTATCTGAATGCTAAAAATTTGCTGTCAAACCTACACTCAGCATCTTCCTCCAGTCTAAGTGAGGCACGTGATGCTGTTCATCAAGTATCAGTTGTTTGACCAATCCTATTCCTCGTGTATACCTCGGACCTTACAGCAACTTGTTAAACGGTATAGTATGTCGCCCCGTTTATACAGGTACACAGGTGTACAGAATGGGGTCTGAAAGCCAGCTGGTACGGATCTTCTTACTAATCAGATGAGTTGCTGCATCGCTGAGATAGATGATTGAACTAAATTGAATCATCTGTAACTTAACGTCAACAAAACGGAGATATTATGGTGCTCAACCACATGTCGTCAATGCCAGATTCCATTCACCACCATCCACGTTGGTTCTGAAGACATTGCTAGAGATGCTAGCGTTCGTATAACCTCGGTGTGTACATTTATTGCAGCGTTTTCACGACAACACAAGTCCAGAAAACGGCGTCCTGCTGCGTCTCAATCCCTAGTAGAATTCGAAGCATTCAGAATTCAATTTCAACTTCTGTTGCAAATACTTTAGTGGTGTCTTTGGTCATGTCATGCCTGGACTATTGCAACGTGCTCTTGGCTGGGCTACCAAGGCAACTTACTGACAGATTTCAGGCTGTCCTCAACACAGCAGCTGTCTTGTCTATGAAGCTAGAAGATCAGACCACCTGACACCGCTTCTTTATGAACTTCATTGGCTTCGAGTTCCAGAGCGAATCGAAAACAAATTGGCGATCCTTGCCTATCGGTGTCCTCATGGCCTGGCGCTATCGTAGCTGTCGGCTTATTTCTACAAGATAGATTATCTAACATCGACTCTCGTCGACTATTGAGATCAGCGTCCACTCTTTCTCTCGTTGTTCCGTCTACACGTCAGACTTTGCCCTTTGTAGCCTGTGGGCTCCGTCGACGGGCTGGTGGCTTAGATAATGGTGGGCCAACCACGCCGCCACGGGCGACATAAATTCAGCGCAGAGAAACGCAAAGACGCTTCATTTCATGATAATGATGATGATGATGATGATGATGATGATGATGATGACGACGACTCTTATTATTATTATTATTATTATTATTATTATTATTATTATTATTATTATTATTATTATCAATCGAATTTAGCACCGATAAGTGAAAACATTGGCAAGGTTAATCGCCGTAGCTACAGTCAAATACGGAGACAAGCCCCGTCTGAATAACTATAAACAGGGGCGGAAGATGGCAGAGTGGGTTACGTGCTGGAGCGTCAGGCTGACGGAGCGAGTTCAAGCCCCGTTAGTGCCCCTAGTGGCTTTCACACAGGCAGTAATGCCTTCTAAGCCACTTTAAATATAAAAAAAAAAAAAAAAAAACGATTGCTGGACATTCTTATCACAAACGATGAGCTCCATTTTCAAGCATCAAAATTTGCAATCAAGTACACTGTGCCAGACAGGACAGCGAGTCCACTCCTCAACAATATGGTAAAAATGGTCTTGCTTGATTAATTTGAATATTGGCCAAGAGGTAGTAATTTGCCAATTAGTGCGCTGCTAAATGGTCGGAGCAACCTCAATTTATGGACGACATACAAATTCTCTTCAGATTCTGGGACTGCTTTTCAGATTAGACATATAACTAGGCTTATTCAATCGGGTCCAAAATGTCGTAAATGTGTCTATTTTCTATTTTTATTTTATTTTCTTTTGAGACTTAGACGAAATATTATTTTGCAAAATTCGGCCTTTTTCTCTTCTACAGATTGCAGAGGTACTGAAGATTTCAACTGGTTTTGGACTGGCGGCCATCGGCAAAACTCCGATGACTGCTCTTCTCGTTTTGTATGGAAGACGAATGAGAAAAATAACCAAGCCATCGCCTATTCCAACTTCTGTCCTGGCGAACCAAGTTGCGGCAGCTCATCACAAAACTGCCTGACTCTCGCTAAGGACTGCTTTAGTGAAGAAAGTGTAGGCGGATGGCAGGATGATTTCTGCACATACAAGTATTGCCCAATTTGTGAAATTTTGAGACTCTTCACTCGAACAAATGTAGTCCAAAGGAAGTCCGTGAATTAATTGCCTACTTTCAAAGCACATTGTGCAGAGGCATTCGTTTCAATAAGAATACGTGATAAGCATTTGAACTACAGATATCTATGTATGTTTCAAAATTCTTTGCCCTATTTCTGATTACCGCTGTCGGTATATCAATTTCTATTCTAATATTCATTATAATTTCTAATTGGTTATGTTACTTGTTTTTTCTTGGTATTTCTCATTGCTTAAATCTTAACTATGAACCACATAAATCATATAAACCACATATAAATCACATTAAAAACTTTAAGGTAGACTGATTTGGGGGGTATATAATTATACCAATATACACCCTCACCCGTCGCTATGCCTTTGTTCATTGGTAGAACATTAACTATTTATGACAACTGGGGATCGAATATATTAGCCTCATGAATAAACAGGTAATGCTCATTAGGCCTTGGTTTGCAAGACGTCATGTAGGCCAACGCCAGCATGCAGGCAGTCATCAACCATGGCGTTGTTTAGTCATTAGGTAGAGGAATTGAACAATTAGCATATCTGAACTAAAATATAGGAACCACGATCTACGACGGAAGTCATAATTACTTTAAATATGGGTTTGTAATTTAAGTAGAACGTCATTGTGGATAAGAGGACAACAAATACAAGCAAATTGTGATGTCATGTCAATTCGCCTTCGTCACTTTGCGGCGGATGGCTGCAAAAATGGATTAATGATCTCCATCTTGATCTGTCTTGTACGATGCGTAATAGGCAGTTTCCAGAGAGACCAGTAACTGTTAACGTCTTGATATTATCCATCCAAGATATCCTCAGACGTCCCCTGCCTCTGTTCCCTCCACCACTCCTCTGATCACGCTGCACTCGAGGGTGTCTTGTGGTTGTCTCATTATGTGTCCAAAAAACACAATTTCTTTGCTTTTATGTCATTCAGTAGTTGTTTTACTGAAAATTGCTGCCGTGATCAGCAATTACATACAGAGCACCATAGTCTGAATAAAATATTCTTATAATTTCTTCGCGCCAAGAGCGGTTTACCAACTGCATTGTCATGCTATGATAAAAATGTGTAACTTACCACAATACCTGATGTGAGACAAGAGAATTTCAATTTGTTCATTGAAGGCATCTGTTAGCACTTGGGCCTATGCAAAATACTGCATGTAGGCCTACTGTAGCTGCAGAAATTACGAGCTGTCAACAAATGGAACGTTCAGTCAAGTTAATCAAAGAGCACAGACAAATGAAAAGGCCCTGATTCGTGGAACTGGGTACCTGTCAAAGCGACCATTCATTTCTTTCCAGTGGCGGGAACTACAAAAAACATACACAGATGCTCTTTGGTAAAGTGCACCAGAGGTTATTAGCCTAACCACAGTGCTCAAATGATGCTTCCAATTCCATCACTAAATGTGTGCGAGTTTCAGATTGGTAGGCCTACTTTATGGTCAGACCATGCAGTGGGAAAAGACTGCAATATCCCCAGCTCTCCCTTTCTCCGCTTTCTAAACAAAGCAGAGTCGGCTTCCACAGGTGGGCCGAGGCAGGGAAAACTAGATAGGTCAATTTAGTAGTCCATGGCCGAGGCACCCTTTTTGACGGGGCCGTGTCCCTATTGATTGCAGGTCCTCAGTGGCCCCATACTTTAGTGCTCTCAGTCTAATCAACTAGACTAGTTTATGTTTATAAAAATTAGTTGGCCCATGCTTAGAAGTTGCCACCACAACCTCCCTCACCTACCAAATCCTGAAGCCGCCACTGAAAGAAAGGACAAATTTTCAAGTAGTATAACCAGGAGATGTCATTCCCTTTTCCCGACAAATGCCCCCGCTGACGAACTTAGACGCATGAAATTTATGGAGATTTTGAAAATGAAACGAAAATGCCCGAATCACGCCACCTGGCGAACAATCTAAGAGACTTTCCACAGTGAAATAGATGAATGCAATGAAGAGGATCTATTTGAAGGATTATGCTCAATGCAGCTTCATTTGTTTCTCTGAAAGTGTGCCTGATACATGCAAAACAAGCATATCAGGTGTCACCGATTGATCGCATCCATTGAGTTGCAATCGGGGTAAGGAAGCTGTTGACCAGTTGCGTAAATCAAGGAGCATAAGGCCGTTGTCCTGTTTCGCCAGGGCGGGGAATTTGCTCTAAATCTAGGGGTCTATCGCAACACTCAGATCAATACCCATCTCTTTTATTTTAACAACTTTAACTTTTTAGTTCTTCGCACGATTTGAGTGGGTCTATCTAAGCTTGGTCAACAATTCTCTAGATGGCGCTGATTCCCGCTGAATGAGGCGTCTGCTTTCATCAGTCCATCAAAAGATAGACTTTAGGCATGGACTACTAGATACCTGGACAGTGAACTTAGGCTAGCATAATTTGACCGCCTTACCGCAGGGTCCGATGTTTAGTTGCTGTGCATTGTGTACTATGAGGAAAGAGTTATGCAAACTAGAACTATATCTCAACCAAATATTGTCCAATTTTCAAATTTTTTGATTTATTTTGTTCCAAATACATTCCCCTATAACTGTGTCGTCCACCAAAGTTAGGTTGCCACTCACGAAGTTTTGATGAACAGCTTGGAACAAAACATATTTCTTTTTAGAGGCAGGTTCTATTTCAGATTGTGGAATGTGGACCCTCATCCCAACTTCCTTTTTATTAATTTTTGCACGGATGATTTGAAAGAGGAATAAAAATGCAAAACATTGGTGCATACTTCATCTTTTTAGCTCTATAGTATCCGTGCAATTGTAAGTTGAAATAAATTCAAAATTACATGCAAATACACAGAACGCTGCATTTCTTCGGCCTTCTGATGTAGATTACCTTAGACAGTTGGCTGTCCACTTCATTTAGTAGTCTATGCTTTAGGTAGTGCGAACGACTTCGTGGACCTATCGGTGATAGTCGATCGTCTTTGGCAATGAGTACTCTGGAGACGGTCTTCCTTCTATGTAGATAGGTGGGGGAAGGGACAGTGGTGCCTTTGGAAATTGTGCCCTTCCAGCAATCAAATCAAATTATCTCTTTGTCTTGTCCTTTTTGCCGCTCCATTCCTTACGGTCATTCGCATCTCATGGTCTCAAGAGAGATTTTAAGAGCTAGCATATTTTGCTTACCTTACAACACCGAGTATATTTTAGTTTCGTTTCTATTTCATCTTATGCCTCTTTAACTATGCCCGAGGGGCCGTGATCACTGATCAGTATACTAGTTACTTTGATTCACGTGATCGAGAACATAGATGTGCATATTGCATTTATATTGACTCAGGCTCTTCAAACACACATTTTAAAAATCCGTAATGCCTCATAACAATTGTCAGGCATAACTTGACCTCTACAATCTCTCCATATGACTATAATTTCGGCGTAAGCAGTAGCACTGACACGAACGGCTATTATGTTTACGCAAATCTATTTTTCAACGGCAGATAGGCCTACAATCTCTCGGCCGCCATACAAGACGTTTAAGCATCCTAGCCAGCGACTCCAGCACATGACTAAGAGATAGTGAATGCAATGATGGATTGCATTTCTTCTCTCCGCTGTCATTAATAAAGATATCAAGCACAGAGAACTTTCTACAGTAGTTCTGTTCGCAATTTAAAGCTGTATCGTTTGCGAAACAGTCATGTCTTTTACCGTTGGTCTGTTTCTGCAGTTGTTGTTATCTGCATTTTGGTCAAACGCTCAAACGACGTCATCGGATCGAGACAAAGGCGAAGATTACGTCTCGAATCTCGAATACATTTGGCAGTCTTTGGAGAAAATTCGACAAGATTTGGAGCATCAGAACTGTTCTCCTGATGGGTCTGTACAGTAGTTTTCATTATAATATATGGTTTTAAGTATTCAACAGCAATAGCGAATGACTTGAAATGCAACTGACATTTGTAAAGTTATACAAGATGCTCTAATTCGACTCAATTTATATTCAGTGCGCCAGTTTTTCACACACTAGCATTAAAAAGCTCGGTTTAACTCCAAATTGCTACTCAATGTCCAGTTTCTAAATGCAGGCAAAAGAACTCTATTTAACTGATATAGTAATAATGACTGAACATAATAAATGTTTTGCACTACATAATCTGAACAAAATAACAGATCTGCATGAACATTGAACAATTTCTCTTATTTTCCTGTTGATCATTTTTAATAAGCAGCGGTTCTTAATATAGAGCATATTTTTTCATGGCCGCTTTGAATTGTATTTTGCTCTCAAATCAATCAAAATATGAATTACTTTCTCCTCTTCATGTTTCTGAAAAAATTCTCTCACCAGTAATAGTGCTGTAGATTACTATGTAATTGCAGTGACGAATTGGATGTTCTATTTTCATCTCCTCTATGAGGGACAGAATCACACTGCTTGTTTAATTGGCATCTACAAACCCGATATCTCATTGCTAATATTAATTAATGAAAACCATAATTAGACTATTTTTAGATCGAAGAAAGTATCGCATCGAAGTGATTGTGAAGATAGAAACTCGACTTGTTCTGACATCCTCCTTTCCTTAGAGAAGACGAATCGCCTGCTAGAAAGTTTAGCAAATGAGAATCGTTCTGCAACTGGGTTAGTCACATCTTAGGCAGATTTATTTTTAGGGAAGCCTTTATCAGGATACGCTAGACACAAAGGGCAAAGTTGAGTTAAACAAATTTAATAATTAGACCGTGGGTGCTACTCTATTAGTAACGGGTATTTATATTTT
The DNA here is from genome assembly GCA_018105865.1 of Metaphire vulgaris. NCBI lineage: Eukaryota > Metazoa > Annelida > Clitellata > Crassiclitellata > Megascolecidae > Metaphire > Metaphire vulgaris. Next base: position 2,699,880 of record CM030834.1, read on the forward strand.
TAATGAATTTGAAATATTCCAAAATAACGACTTTAAGCGAGGCTAGTAAATTCCTGCCAAACCAGCTCACAGCATCACCATGTCGCGGAAGTGAATGGCAGAGTGGAGGATTTCCTGCGAGGGCTATTCCATCCTTGGCGAAGTTTCTTGCACCGAAGTACCACCTTGGGCGTTACATGAGTTGGGCAGGACCAGCAGGAACGCTGAAAACGTAGACAAATAATCGTATGAGCAATGGTAACCATGAACTTCAGATCTGGAGGATGAGCGTCGGAGTAGTAACTGGAGACCGGAAAACGACCTCTTCGACAACGATGTAGTCAGTACTAGTCGCCCAATGTTCCAGAGAGGGCGGAATGATCTACACGACTCTACAATAGATCTATGTCTAAGTAGCACGTTTAAGGTTATGTAAACATCACGTTTTACAGACCATTGAATCACGTGATAACCTAGACCTCGTGCCAGATTCTGTGTTCGTTCAAATGCATTTTTCGTTTCTACCAACCAAATCTAAGCAAGTCTACAGACAGATGGAATCGAGAAACAGGCATTGTTATGCAACATTTTTGTGTTGCCCGATAATGTATAATGCTGTTTAATAAAAAAACGTTTGCTTATGATCTGTCACTTGATAATGACGAAATACATGAAGAGAAAACATCTAGGCCTTATCATAAACCTCTGCTAGTTGGTTTCAAATGATCGTGTTACTGTATAGGCCCCATTTTATGTCTTATATACAGCTATCTATTTCATTTTATATTTGAGCTGCACTGTCTGTACAATTTGCTGAACTCCAAGAAAGTCGAGGTCATCGAATGCTTCTACATCAAACTTTTATAGCCGTGCATTAAAAGAATTTGTATTAAAGAGAAAATAAGTTGAAAATGATAAAAAAAATATATGGAGCACCTCAGTACCAACCTGGCTAGAAGGTTTTAATATGTAGTTAGACTAAGTGAAACTCTTCAACTAAGTTGAAAATTTTAAAAATAAACCTCTACAAAAGTTTAAACTACGAATACCAACAGTAGACATTCTGACCAATTCAGCGCAATGTACACTGTACACTGTACAGCCGGAGACGTTTAGGAATCTGCGTACAATGTGAAGTATACAGCTGTAATCATGTAATCATTGTTATTTATTTTGTATTTATTTTATTGGTATTTTGGTATCTATTTCGGCCTTGTTAATAATGAGAATTTGATGTTAAGAAACACCACAAAAGCCATGTCTTTTCCTCCTCGTACGCGCATTTGGCCTATTTTGTTCACCAGTGCTGCATTTTGTTGAAAACGTTGCTGGAAAATTCGATTAACTCAAAGCTCTTCTGCTTGCCTTCAGCCATCGGTGTCCATCTGGATTTAACCACAGAGCTAAATCCGTCGATAAATGCTATGCAGTCGTCCTTCAGACAATGGATTGGGACGCGGCTCAAGCAAGATGCAGAGCCCTGAATCCCAAAGCCCATCTGGTAGTTATCAACAGTCCACTGGAGAATCAAATTATCAGCGAGATACTGAACGAATACGGTAAGAATTGACTCGCTTGATTTATTTGAATAATGGCATAGTGGCAATAACCGTAATTGCATTTGCGTGGCATAAGCCTTAATTGACCAGCTTTATCCAGTTGGCGACCGGTGTGATATTGGCCTCAAGCTAAACTTTTCTTTGCGTATGGTTGCATCATTAATGTTTACTGCTTTGATTTTTAAGTCGCTGTAGGTAAGACAAGTGTAAGATTGCTACATTGATTGCTGCTTTGATTGAGTATATAGTGTATGAATCTATGTAAGTAGACTACGTGTAACCATAATGTTATCATTAGGTCGCTAAGCATTAGTTAATTCTTAGCATTGACAATTGGACCAAGAATACAATGCTATTACCGTGGCCCGGCTCCTGTCAGGAAATGCAACTTAACATGAAAGTGGAATGTAATAACAGAACCCCAATCCCCAAACACTTCCCCGAAGCCGACACAGTAATCACTAGGGAACAACTCGCCTTACTGAATCAAAACTGAACAATGATTTCCTTTTCCAAATCAAATAAACATTTATTAATACGCAACTTAATTTAAACATACACCATCATGATTATTCCGGCTAGTAACGTTCATGACTGTTCCAGGTTAGTGACATTTGTTCAATCTTCTTAATTATAATTTCTGTCAAACTGAAGTGCGTACAGCTTAGAAATTGACTGTACAACTATAAATAAATATATGATCAACTTCTCCTTCGACGTGAATCAAGGACCAGAGTTTCGACTAGAAAGCGAAGCGAACGTCTGTCTTAAGTACTGCTTGATCAAGTTGCACGTTTCGTAGACGTGGAGTCGCCCACGTTCGCTCGTCGTAGCGGAATCGAACCTCTGCAGTGACGCCCTCGAGTTCTTGTTGACGTAGCGACGCCTTCGTAGCGACGCCCTCTTAGTGACGCCCACGTTGTCGTAGCGCGGCGACGCTTTCGTTCTCCTGACGGCGCGGCGACGCCCTTGTTCTTCCGTCAGCGCGGCGACGCCCTTGTTCGAAATTCTCCAGAGCATCGCTTCGGACTGTTACATAGTGCGCTGCTAAATGGTCGGAAAAACCTCAATTTGTGGACGACATACAAATTCTCTTAATTAACATTCTGGGACCACTTTTCAGATTAGACATATAACTGGGGGCGGAAGATGGCAGAATGGGTTACGTGCTGGAGTGTCAGGCTGACGGAGCGGGTTCAAGTCCCGTTAGTGCCCCTAGTGGCTTTAACACAGGCAGTAATGCCTTCTAAGCCACTTTAAATCATGCTAAGACCCAAACATTATTCAATCGGGTCCAAAATGTCGTAACTGTGTCTATTTTCTATTTTTAATTTCTTTTGTTCTGAGATTTAGACGAAATATTATTTTTCAAAATTCGGCCTTTTTCTCTTCTACAGATTGTAACGGCTCTGAAGAATACAACTGGTTTTGGATTGGCGGCCGTCGACAAAATCTCGATGACTGCTCTTCTAGTTTTGTATGGAAGACGAATTCCAGAAATAACCAAGCCATCGTCTATTCCAACTTCTGTCCTGGCGAGCCAGATTGCAGCAGCCAATCACAAAACTGCATGACTATCGCCAAGGACTGTCATAGTGCAGAAGGTATAAGTGGATGGCAGGATGATTTCTGCTTATACACGTTTTGCCCAATTTGTGAAGTTGTGAGACTCGAACAACCATAGTCCAAGGGAAGTCCGTGAATTAATTGCTTACTTTCAAAGTACAGCATGCAGTGGCATTCATTTCAATCAGACAACGTAATAAAACATTTGAACTACAGATATTTATGTAGGTCTCAAAATTCTCAGCCTTATTTCTGATTAGTGATTACCGCTGTCGGTATATCAATTTCTAATAGCCTATTCATTATAATTTCTAATTGATTATGTTACTTGTTTTTTCTTGGTATTTCTCGTTTCTTGTTCATTTGTAACACTGACAAGTTATGACAACCGGGAATCGAATATTAGCCTCATGAATAAACAGGTTTATTCATGAGGCTCATTCAGCATCCTTGATTTGCAAGTAGCCATCAACCATGCACTAGCATCACTTCACGCTTTTATTGGGGGCGAGATAATTTGTTGGTCAATTTTCGCCAAATTTTGGCAAAGTTTTGGCATTTTTCGGGCCAATTTTGGAAAATTTTGGCAAATTTTGGCCAATTTTGAATTTTTTTGGACAATTTTGGCAAATTTTGGACACTGTGACGATTTTTTGCTCATTTCACATGTATTTATTTATTTAATATATTATACATTATTTCTTCATTTCCTTGGTTGGCTACGGCCTCATGCCCCTCCCCCAAATGACGCCCCTGCAAGCATGGCGTTGTCCAGTCATTAGATAGATACCAGGAACAATTAGCATATCTGTACTAAACTAGAGGAACCACGATCTACGACGAAAGTCATAATTACTTCAAATATTGGCTTGTAATTTGAATGGGACGTCATTGTGGATAAGAGGAAAACAAATGCAAGCAAATTGCTGCCGTGATATGGAGATCAGCAATTATATAGCCTACAGCGGCATCATATTCTGAGTAATAAAATATTCTTATAATTTCTTCGCGCCAAGTCCGGTTTTCCAATTGCATTGTCATGCTATGATGAAAATATGCAACTTACCTCAATACCTGATTGTCGGCGGCAGCTTCGTTCCTGTAATCGGGTCCAATTGGTCGTACCCCCTCCATCTAAGACAGTGAAATTTGGGGAGAGGTCTTTCACCCGGGGGAATCCCATCCTTTGGAACGAGCTGCCCGACTTTGTGACCAACGCGACTAGTCTCGAAATGTTCGCTACCAGACTTAAGACGCACTTGTTCAATATCTCATTTTAAGTGCAATGTGTAAAGCGCTCTTGATCTTGGCCTGCTGTGACTATAGCGCTATATAAATTGGCTTATTAACTAACTAACTAACTAACTAACTAACTAACCTGATGTGAGACATGAGGATTTCAATCTGTTTATGAAATGCATCTGTTATCACTTGGTCCTATGCAAAATACTGCATCTACTGTAGCTGCAGAAATTACGAACTGGCAACAAATGGAACGCCCATGCAGTCGAGTTAATCGAGGAGCACAGACAAATGAAAAGGCCCTGATTCGTGGAACTGGGCACCTGTCAAAGCGACCATTCATTTCTTTCCAGTGGCGGGAACTACAAAAACCCTACACAGATGCTCACTGGTAAAGTGCACCAGAGGTTATTATCCTAACCACAGTGCTCAAATGATGCTTTCAATTTCTTCACTAAATGTGTGCGAGTTTCAGGGTGGTCAGACCATGCAGTGGGAAAAGACTGCAATGTCCCCAGTTCTCTCTTCCTCCGCTTTTTAGAGAAAGAGGAGTCGGCTACTATTTGAGACAAGTGAATTCACCACACTGACACGTTTAAGGTTACGCGAACATCAATCACATCACATGCACTATTGCTTCATGCGATGACATAGTATAGGGCCTACAAACCAATGGCGTCATTTCACACTTTTCTTGGGGGCGAGGGGGCATGCGACTTGAAAAGTTGACGACCTTTTTGCTCGTCATGATTAGTTACGACTGACATCAAGCACTCCTTTAGGGCTTTAGGGGCTGCTGACCTTTTTGCCCCCAAACCGTTTTTTTGTTTTTGTTGCACATTAATACATTATAAATTAATATTTTCATTTCTTGCCATGGGTTTGCTATTAAACACTGCATGGGTTTAGGATAGTTTATCCCGTTCACTAACAGTGGTGGTGCTAAGTTTAATTAGGTCTGTGCACGTTCTGCCATTAATTAATTAATTTTTGGCCGCATCGAGGATTTTTCGTTCACGTTGGCGAAATAACCTCAGTCAGCGGTTCTCAACCCGTGGTCCGAGGGCCAAAAGTGGTTCGCAGCGGTGTGAAAGAAACGCAAATAAAAATTAGACATATATATTTTTCTATGTGAAAAATTTGAAAAGTGCGATAGGTAGAAAAAGGTCATCAGCACATTTTGCATGTTTTTGCATTTTCAAAGGTGAAAGTCTGACAAAAAAGTTCATCGCCGATTTTTAGGAGCAGATGACTAATCAATAATTATTGTCAGGTGGTCCGCAAGAAATTTCTGAACTTCAAAAGTGGTCCGCGAGGGAACGGGGTCTGAGAACCACTGCCCTAAGTTATGCGCGTCAACACTCATCTAGGCAGTTTCTTGTGACCGTTTCATTGGTCCACACTGCGAGAAAACAACGCAGTTGATGAAAGGGCATGAGCCTCGATGTATAATAGATATCATTGGGGGCTGTCCATTAATTACGTCAACAATTTAAAGAGGGAGGGGGTTTGAAAAAGTTTGACAGTTGTTGACAGTGGGGAGGAGGAGGGTCAAGAGAAGTTGACGTCAACAATTTCACTTTTTACAAATAATTAATCAAAAACTAGGAAATTTCATGAAATACTACTTATTATAATGGAAAAAAGCATGGCAAAAAAGGAAAGGTCATAACCATCACATTTTGACACTCGACGAGCAAAAAAGAGAAAAAATGGTCACCATCGCAAAAATATTAACCTTGTTATTGGGACGTCATTGATCTGGGGGGTCAAAAGTTTTTGACGTAATTATGGGGGGGTTAACTGAAAGTTGACAGTTGTTGACAGGGGGTTCAAAAATTGCCCAAAAATTGTTGGCATATTTAATTGACAGCCCCTTGGTTTTTTATCTTATAATCATTTTTTCTATCCTATTTCATATTTGACCTGCACTCAGTGCTGTATCCAGGTCTGTTAGGGGAGGGGGATTCCTCCCCAAAAATCTCAAGATCCCCCAAATACCAGCACTGGATTTTTGCATTGAACTGTGCCTCTTTACCCAAGCTGTCAGTTCCCCCCCCCAAGGCATGGGTCTGGGAAAACACTGCACGCACTACCTTTAAAATTTCTATTTTCCATCTCTATGCTCTTTCCAGTGGCGTAGCCAGGATTTCCCGAAGGGGTTTATGATTTCCAACTTCGGAAAATCCTGAAAGAAGAAAAAAGGTTATGACTATGATTCCCATCATGATTCCTGAAAAGATCGTCAACTATTCATCACGGAAAATGTACGTGAAAAGCAAAAAGAAGGTTGTCAACCCTATTCTTTCTTTCGCCAGATGGTGATGGCAAATGAGTGCCTTGCATGAGAACACTAATTAACGGAATTATGTAGTGCTCGTATTTTATGTGAGTATTTGAGCATGTACCACTACAACTATACTATATTGATCCACAATAACAAAAATTTGGTCGGACAACCAAGGGGGGTTTAACCCCCCAAACCCGTACAACTATGCAAAAATATTTTTCAGTGCTGAGATTTGGGGTGGGATTTGAGTTGGCTTTTTTTCGGTGGGGGGGGGCTGGATAAACACTGTGCCCGAGGGCAAGGTATTTTTGTAATCGGTGGTTGTCATTTCACTACGACATGCATACATTCTGCCGGTCTTTTGTATTCAAACTTTTTATATCATTAAATCTAACAGATATTATTTCTTTTGTAAAGTAAGGGTATCTAAGTATAATAACTACACTACTATCATTAAATAGATACAAATTACAAGTAGTAAGTTGAACGTACAGTATGTCATAGGCCTACTTCTTCAAGATCTTTGTGGGCCATTTTACACCCCTTGGCGGGCCGGATTTGGCCCGGAGGCCGCCATATGAATGTCACTGTCAACATGTCTGAAGAATGCTGTTAATGTCCATGACGAAGGCGAAATACTGAAATGTATGTGTACGGTGACAACGGATTCCACCCATGCAGCCCTGATTCAAGCAGTTGAGCCTGGTTCTTCATAAATCAAGATCTTTGAACAGAAAGCTGAGGCACGACCAACTAGACACGGCCTTTGCCATAGTCTCACTGATATTGAACAGAGGCGTCATTTGGGAGGGGCTGGGAGGCCGTGCCCCCCCAAGGAAATGAAAATATTAATTTATAATGAATTAATGTGCAAAAAATTGCAAAAATTTGCAAAAATATCAAAAAATTGAAATTTTCCAACATTGGCCCAAAAATTTGCCAAAATTGCTCAAAATTTGCAAAAAATTTGCAAAAATTGCAAAATGCCTAAAATTTGTCAAAATTTGCCAAAATTTGTCAAAAATTTGCAAAAAAATTTCTCGCCCCCAAGAAAAGTGTGAAATGACGCCACTGATATTGAACAGAAGCTTTGGAAGAATTGTCTGACAGATCTAACATAAACGACATCTTTGTAAGCATAGGCTATTACAAATATAAGATTGATTGCAGTGGCGTAGCCAGGATTTCCGGAAAGGGGGGAAGGGTTTGGTTAAGACTTTTGACCGTAACCAACTTTCAAAAAATCTTGACAAGCAAAAACAAGGTCATTCTATGTATCTATCCTATGTCTTTCCTTTTAAAATTGTTCCTTTCAGATGCTGACGCGAAAAATAAAGATCACCACGCCTATGGAGCTTTAAAAAGTTTGGGTCCCCAGCCCCAAGAGGGGTTTTGACCCTCAAAACAGCGTCCGAAAATTTAAAAAATGAATGGAAACACATTAAAAAACTTTTCGTCAGTGCCCAAGGGGGGTTAACCTCAACCCGCCCCCCTTGGCTATGCCACTGATTGATTGTAACAAGTTTTATGAACGTCAAGGAAGCACACATGGTGAAAGAAAAAGAAAGGGCTTCAATCAATGAAAAACAATCGTTTGGCTGCCTGTTCTATCTGCAGCCGAAGGATCTGAAATTCTTCATCTTTTGCTCTGATAACATTTTCCATGTCATCCAACATTTTCTCTGATTGTTTCTTAGACTGTTGCAGATTTTCGAGCTCTTCTTGAGTTTCATTTATTTTAAACTCCATGTCCAAGAGAAGAATGTTTTTGTCGTGAGCTGACTGTTCCATTTCTCTTAGTGATTCTACAGATGCAAGAAATTCTATTTCAACTGAATTAAGTTCGCTTTGAGTGTTGATCAACGTTTTGTTCAGTTCTGTCAAATCCTGCTCAGTCTCAGCCAGTTGTCTCTTTCGTTCCACGAGGGTTTCTTCTGTGCATATAAGTTCATCTATGATGTAATGCTTTTTTGACCAATAGTAAGTTGTGTCAAAATTAAACTCTGAATTTTCAGGGTCATACAATGGACCAATGGTCGGCAGATAATATGATCTGTCCTTTTTTCTTTGGTTTAGAGCTTCAAGTTCGTGACTAATAGTTTTATGTCTTGAAAGAAGCGATACTTCAAATAGCTTCATTTCTTCTAAGTTGAATTTCTCTCTTTCTATTGCCAAATCAAGTCCCTCCAATTCAATTCTTCTTTTCTTCAGTTCGGAAATTAGTTCGTGAACCCAAGACTGTGTCATTTTGGGGGCATCCTTTAATGGTACATGGCTGGTTCCATTTCTTATTACCTCTGCATTTGTTTTATTCAGTTGACCATTGAGATGCCTAATTTTCTGTAGGAGTTCGCTGACATAGTCTTCCAGATCGTGATGTTGTGAAATGTTGCAAAATAAGTTAAAAGTATCATTTCTTCCAGCATTCTGATCATCTGTTTGAGGCAAACCTGCACTATTGTTGGTCTGTGTCAAAAGTGGGTTCACCAATGGTTGGTCTTTGACAGCATTTGGAAACCTGAAATTCTGATTTAAGCCACTATCAGCAATAGCACCAACAGGCATAGGAACTGCAGGTCCAGTCGGATAGGCTACTCCTTGTGCTGGTATGGTTTGCTTCATCACTGGCACCTCCATAGTTCCGAGTGACTCAATATGATTTCCATTGTAGGAAGCAAGAACAGGCAAACGATAGGTTAAATTGGGAGGCAGGTTGGAGTCAACAGCAAGGTTTTGATTATTACCAGCAATAGCATTGGAAGGATATCTTGGAAAAGATTGTTGAGTTTGATAATGCATCGGCCTTGATGGCTGATGTAGAAATGCAGCTCCATCATGTTGAAAACCTCCACGATAATGAGACCAACCCTTCTCACATTCTGAAACAAATTCACGGGTCTTTGTTTTATCATCTTTAAGAAAATTAGGTTCCCACAAACGTGATTTTTCCTGCAGTGAATTACTTTCACTGAGAAAGTCTGCACCTGTATATTCCTGCCCATAGTGTGCAGCCTGTTGCAACGGTTGTCTAATATCAACTGTTGCTGGAACAGTAGCACCTGAATGTCCCAAAACTGCAGGACCTTTATTTCTAGCATCCTTTGCTATAGCATGACTCAAACGATCAATTTCTGCCTGCTGTTCATCCAGTATTGCATAAATTAGACTTCTCTCATTTTCATGCAATGCGTGAGGCGGGCTCCTTTCGTGATCCCGTACGATCAGTCTGTCTTTTAAGCTTTCCATTTCAGAATGAGCTTTTCTTAATTCTTCCACTGTTTCCTTTAATTGAGGATCATCGTAGTATTCTGACTCAGAAGCCATAGAAGTACCGGTAGATGAATATCCCGTTGAGGCATCGTAACTTTCTGCCAATGTACCGTCATTCACGTACCTCTGATCAATCATATCATTCAGTTTATTGAATGTCTGCTGGGCTGCATGCACCATGGACACTGACCTCTTGTCTTTGGCAGCGAGTAAAGACCTCAATTCTTCAATTTGCCTTTGCAGCTCGTCAAAAAGTGCCTTCTCCTCCATGTTCATTGCATTATATAAATCCTGCTTCCTTACTGACCACAGAGAAGAAGCTGATGATGATGATGATGGTGATGAAGTAGTAGTAGAAGATGAGGTATATGTTCCACTCTCGGTTGATGATCTAGTTGTTGCTGTTGTACTTTCAGCGATCGACTTTGAGGCTGCCGCAGTATTGGAAAATTCTGCACCACCAGGCTTCAAAGGTTGACCTTTTTGTTCAAGGTCCCTCTGAAGCATAGCTTCCTCCAACCTCCTTATTTCTGCCAGAAGATTGTCCTTCTCAATTCTTGCCTTTCTAGCCGTTGCCTCCATCACTTGCTCAGCCTTGGAACGCTCCTGCATTCGAACCCGAGTGATCTCGTCCTGCATTTGCTGCAGCTTAGATGCCAATCTATTTTTAGCTTGCTGTGCCTTTTCAAGATCAGCCGATTTCGCTTCTAATTTCTGACAAATTTCTTCCTCGAGATCGCCAATCGCCTCTTCGACAAGCGTATTCGACTGGAGATGGCGGTCTTCCGCAGCGTCATTTCCATTCTCGCGAACGCTTTTGACTCCTTCTTTTGGTGTTCCGATCATCCTGGCCACTTCCTCTAATCTCTTCCTCAGTGCTTCTGGACTGACCATTTTCTGCTTCTGATGCTGCAACTGTTGCTGTGCAGCGTATAGCTGGTCTTGAAGGTGAATGTTAGCCTTCTGGAGTTCACCTAACTGTCGGCAAAGAATTTGATTGTCGTTGTCCATTTGCTTACCAATGAAAATTTCTTTTTTCATATCATTCATTTGCCTCTTATTAGCATGCTGCTTCTTGTCAAAATGCATCCTTTCTTCCTGCATCTGAGCCTCAAGGGCAGCCACAGCTTTGTTCAGTTCTTCATTCTCCATTTTAATTTTTTCGAAGAATTCCAATGGAGCATGCATTTGGTTTGTTCTGAGCTGTTTCTGCAGCGACTCGTTAATGCTCCGCAGTTCTAGAAGAGACTTTTTGTGGTCTGTCAATTCCTGTTTCAAATGAACATTTTCTGTATTAGACTTCCTCTGTATCTGTTCGCACTCCTGCATTAGTCGGTTTGATTCTCGCGTCAGCTCCGAATTATTTTTTAATAATTCTTTCATCTCAACGCTCTGTACATCTGCTGTCTGACGAATGCCACGAATATGTGATTCAATACTATGAATTATACTTTCGAGCTCTTCTCCTGACTCTTCATTGTGCAACATATGTCCATCAGCTAATTTCAGACTTCCAATCCTTTCTAGTTCTTGTTTCATGGAGGTAAATTTCTGAATTAGCTTATCTTTCAAATTTTCATAGTTCGAATCTACCACATCTATTTGTTTCCTTTTCGGTTTCGTCTCATTCTTAAGAGCACTTTGATTTATTTTGGAAGCTTGATTAGACTCAACGGTATGTTTTGGGTTTTCTTCGGACTGCGAAGCAGAAGGAATTATGCTGTTTTCTCGTTGTGGTTTTGTTATTAAATACCTTTCATGTTTCTCAATCTCTGATTGCAATTGCTTCAGACGAAGTTCAGCTTCTCTGATTAAATTATGTTTTTTCTCCAATTCCACAGAAATTTCTCTGACCTTTTCTGTCTCCAGCACTTGTGAAAATTGCTCAGCAGAATTTGTGTCTGTTGTAGATAGACTGCTAATATGCCCGACATCTTTTACCCAACCATCAGACTGTCTCACTTGCAACTGAAGGGGCACTGCATTGATGAATTCTTCTTTGGCAATTCTGTTCGCACGATACATTGCTTTTCCAATGTAGGGGCTTTCAGCAACTGAACTTTCTTCCTCACTCATATACTCTGTTGTGTCAATGTATGGCTGGCTGAGAGTGTCAAACTTGTGGTCAATTTTGTAGAATGCTAGTTCCTGTTCAAGCCCAAACTGCTTTTTATTAGTTCTGATTAGTTCATTAGTTTTCTTCTGAAGCAGCTGAACTGCCATCTCCAATTCTTGTTCTTTTTCTTGTAATTGCTGAGCAAAAGACTGTTTTTCTTCTTCTAAAAGTCTCAAATGACTGTCCAATTCCTGTTCATTCTTAGAATACTGATTATTCTCACTGACCAATTGTGTTTTCTCCGATTCTAATATTTCAAGTTGATTAGAAAGCCTTTTCAATTCCTCTTGTTCAAATCGCTCTTTCGCCTCACTGCGCTCCTGCAAAGAAACTTCTTCATTATCAAGCATTTGCAAAGTTCGCAAACGAAAAACAATCAACAGTCGATAATGTGGTATCTTTGAAAAAGGATTGCCAGCAACAGATAAATGGACCAGATTATTTAGTGAATGAAGTTTGCAAATTTCATCAATCGATTGAATTTGATTCCTACCAATACCAAAAACTTGCAGTGCTTTAAGTTTCTTTGTAAGCCACATAGGAATATGTTGAATCTGGTTTCCAGCAAGATGCAACACTTGAAGACCAATCAGTGATTCCAAATTTTCTATTTTTGTAAGACAGTTATCAGAAAGATTAAGTTCTGTCAGATTTGTCAACCTGTCTAATTTTTCAATCTTTTCAAAAGAATTTCCAGACAAATTGAGAACCTGCAGCCTCTTTAAAGGCTCCAAGTTTTCAATATACTTAAATCTTCCACTTTCCTTTCCAAGGTTTAGGTTTAGCGATGTAATAATTTCAAGATGATCCTCACGCGATAATCGTTTTATTAAGTCTTCAGTAATGTAACGAACTGTTGGAATATAACCTTTCTTCTTTTCGGGTGAAGACATGACAGATAGATCATCCTGTTTTGCTGTAACGTCAGTGGAACTATTACTCCTGCTTGACTTTAATCCAGTGTTAACACCAGAATTCCTCGACTTGTTCGACATTATTAGACAAAAATTCTGTCTTCACAAATTTCAGCTATCCGAACCAATGTAGCCGCTTAAACTCGATCGCATCTTTCTTTCTTCGCCCTAATAAGAATAACTATGATAATAAACCATTTGGTTTTGCCATGTTTTGCTCAATGGAAACTACGGACGCCCCAATGCTACTAAACTTGCCGCTGGTAGTTTTAGAAACCTAGGATCATCAAAATAATATTATAGGAGAAATGAAGATTGTTGATGTCTGGAATACTAAAGATTAATCGATAATATTAGATATAGATGAAAGTGATAGATTTGTGGTTAAACTTCCTGCGTCGTTACGCTTAGATTGTAGCTAAAAATCGTAAAATATGCTGCTATGTAAGGTCGATACGAAAACGAAAATGAAACTATATCAGCACAAATTTCCAACTTTCTACAAATAGAAATCGCTCAAGAAAATTATGTATTGCTAATTTTAAAAATTAGGGAAATTTACAGGAAAATGCATGACGTGACATGGGGTCGCAAAGCGAAGCTGCATTAATTTCAAGGCTGCTAAGTAGGCCTAATATTAAACTGAAATGCAAAAGTGTTTTAGGCCTACGTCTAAACTTAAAACCTTCCTGTTTCAAAGCTCATTTCTTTCCTGGATATAACAGTCATCGGCATAGCCATGGGATAAGGGTCGGGCCCCTTGGTTTTTCGGGCTGGGACCGGTCGTGGAACTTAACAAATCCATTGCGAAATTTTGGAGAGGGGTAGGCATCAAGATCGAAAGAATGCGCGAATGTGCGAAGAGAGAAGAACTCCCTCACGACCAGCCACGTACGGTCCCACATCAAGAGGCGCTATATAAATAAGTGAGATTTTACTTTCTTACCTACTGGGGATATAAGCATGAAGTTAAATAATAATTATGCACTTCTATAGCACCAGTTCTAATACCCAAGGTATCAATCGATGGTACTTCAAATAAGGGCGACTCAAAGTAATCAAGCATCTATAGATATCTTTATCGATTATCAGAATATTGCATCTGCCTGATACCCTACAAGGAACCGGGCCGACGAGAGGGGGTACATTTTTAGGCTACCCGGGCCCAGCGATAAACAAAGGGCCCGCGCTGACCAGAAAAAATAATTTCAATGTAAAATAAAAAATGTATTTGACGACCTTTTTTGCTTGTCAAGATATTTTTCAAGAAGAGAAATTAATGTAAGTGACGACCGTGACCAGGGGCTTCTATCCCTATTTAAGGCGGGCTCAGTGTGCGCCCGGGAAAAAAATGGGGGGGATATTTTGCTTTCAACACCGTTATATAAACTATTAATAAGCTAAATGATGCTACTTATCTTAACTGAACTGACACTGATATTGATTCAAAATAACACTGATCGTGACGTAATCAGTGGCGTCATTTTGGGGGAGGGAGGCCGTGGCCCTCAAAGGAAATGAACAAATTAATTTATAATGTATTAATGCGCAAAAAATTGAAAAAATGCCAAAAATATCAAAATATTGCTAATTTGCCAACATTGGCCCTAAAATTTGCCAACATTTGCCAAAATTGCCCAACATTTTCCAAAATTTTGCAAAAAATTTTCAAAAAATGCCTAAGATTTGAAAAATTTGCAAAAAATTTGCAAAAAATTATCTTGCCCCCAAAGAAAAGTGTGAAATGACGCTACTGGTCGTAATCAATGGTACATGACAGCTATGCCTAATACAAAGGATAACAAGCTGAAAATAATACAAAAGTCTACAAGGGAGCAAATTAGCAGGGGGAATTTGTAATTTGGGGGGATTTGTAATTTGGGGGGGGGGAATTGAGCCCGGCTTCAAGGGGGGATAGAAGCCGCTGACAGTGACGACCCTTTTTTGCTTGTCAAGGTTTTGAAACAAGAGGCCCGGGGTCAATATTTGTCTCGCGCCCCGTATTTTCTCTCGACGGGCCGACGGCCTAGACACGGATCCCAGAATGGCGTCACGCATTTATTCTGCGCCCCTCAACTTCTCAAAGATTTCCAAAGAATAGCAAAAAGCCGGGTGATATTCTGCCTTGTCCGACCATTGGAAAGGAATTATCGATAACACCCGAAGGAATTATAATGAATTGCGGGGTCATTCAGATGCTAACCTCCTCCCACATTCCGACTACTACTACTACTACTACTACTACTACTACTACTACTACTACTACTACTACTACAGTTAATTGTTCCACCTCCAGCCAAGACCGCTATGTTCGAACTTCGGAGACAGATTGGCTTCACGCGGTAATACGATATAAATATGGAACTCGTTGCTCGTGGTTGTCACGAAAGTCAACTGTATTATATCATTTCGGAGGAATTCTATAGCCTAAGACTTATTTGTTCAACAAATCATAGGAGCGACATCTGCTAAATCGCCCTAAACTTTGGCTCGGTCACAACCACGGCGGTACATAAGCTGTCTTGATAGTAGTAGTAGTAGTAGTAGTAGTAGTAGTAGTAGTAGTAATAATAATAATAATAATAATAATAATAATAATAATAATATAATAATAATATAATATAATATAATATAATATAATAATAATAATAATAATAATAATAATAATAATAATAATAATAATAATAATAATAATAATAATAATAATAATAACTAGAAAGATGCTCGCTTCGCTCGCAGTGCAGGATAATACTAATCCAATACCTATACCTAATACCCAATCATTGAATTCATGCTGAACAACATTTCAAGGATCGCCACCTAGCCAAGCTCTGCGCCACGTAATAATTAGGCCTATGTACGTTAAAATCACGCAACTGTGACCATTTGTGGCGCTGTACACGTATTTCTTGTGTAGGTTAAAATGTACGTTAAAATTGCGCAACTTCCTCAAGCTACGAACAATTGTTACCAATAGCAACGTCGTCGCACGCCCACCCCTCTGACGCTGCAATGACTCGACTAAACCGTGCTAAACGTACGCTTCGTCAAACGCTTCTTCGTCAACCAATGAGAACGCTTGAAGGTAACAGACATACAGAATAAGGATCTTAATATTATAGATATTAATATTAATATTAATATTAATAATAATATTAATAATAATATTAATAATAATAATATTAATATTAATAATAGTCCTACTACTACTGCTACTACTACTTCTACTATACTACTACTACTACTACTACTACTACTACTACTACTACTACTACTACTACTACTACTACTACTACTACTACAGTATTAATAATAATAATAATCATCATCATCATCATCAACAGTTCTGTGTAATGTCACTGGCAAAGCACAGTAATCTCTAATTGCCAACTAATGCAACTATCCTCCAATGGCGTCATTTCACACTTTTCTTGGGGCCGAGAAAATTTCTTTGCAAATTTTTGACAAATTTTGGCAAATTTTAGGCCCTTTTGCAATTTGTTGCAATTTTTGAGCAATTTTGGCAAATTTTAGGGCCAATGTTGGAAAATTTGCAATATTTTTAATGTTTTTTGACAATTTTTGCAATTTTTTGCACATTAATACATTATAAATTAATATTTTCATTTCCTTGGAGGGGCCACGGCCCCCAGCCCCCCCCCCAAGACGCCTCTGCTATCCTCCATTCATGGCTCTGAGCACCCACGGGTTCTAATATTAAACGTTAGCCCTGACCGCTCCGTTGCCCTGACTTTAGTTTTTTTCCGACTGGCCTATATTACTTTTTAATATTAATCTTAGGCCTATTTCGCAATAACGCCAGGAAAGCGTATTCCGACCATTTTGCCCTGAAACTCCACTAACAAGAGGAATCTTTTAATCAACGATTATTGGAACCGACGGTTAAGCGATTTTGTCATACTTATAGAATTTTTAAGACGCGTAACAAAGGTATGTTCCTGGCAAAATTCCCAAAAAATTAATTTTTACGAAATTTCAATATCTATTTCTCTCATTCTGTCTTATTTGGCAAAAATATTAATAATTGTGCGGAATATATTTGCCACATTTTCATTCAAATTGAATCAGAGCTTTTGTTTTGCCATTTATTCAAAGCTACTCAGGAGATTCTTTTCAACTACAGTAACGTTCCCCAGATCGCCTAATGAATTTTAAAAATGACATGCTATGATTAGGGTCGCGGTTCGTTACAAGACCGCTGAAGTGGGCCGCGGTTCCAAAATGTTTGGGAAACCCGGGCTTATTTGCATCGTTGGAGCATTGACACAAGGACCAAGACATTCAACGTCACTTAGTGTAAACAATTTGGCGTAGTTGTTCTCAAAGTAAGCATAATGACACTGTGACATTTACGACTTGTCTGTATAATAAAATCGCGTAGACCGTTAACTTCCACCGCAAATTTTTTATTATGGTAACGGCAACGACTTGCTTGCGACACATGACTTAACAATATAACTGCTTAGATATTATAATATGGAACATTGATGTATATCGAATTATTATGTACGATACGCATGTTTCATTTTTGGATATAATTTATGTATATACGCGTATTTTATTGGGGGGACGTAACGAACGGTCGAATCTTGATTTAGTTATATATGTTGTGCTCTGTTGTTTTTAATATATATATATATATATATATATATATATATATATATATATATATATATATCAATGGTTTATATGCCTATAGGGATATATATATATATCCCTATAGGCCATTGAATATTAAATAGGTCGTACTATTGATGTATTATACAGTATCGATGTTGCGTTCCTCTTTTAACTTTACAATACAGAACATTAATAAGAAAGAAATTAAGTATGTTGCTGACTATACTTCACGGTCGAATGGAGAGATATAATTTTTGATGAGCGAGGACAATAGTATAGCCTATATTTGACTAGGATAAATGATTCACGCTTGAATTGGTCTACAACACATATCCATTAATAATATTACGCGAAACAATGGACTCGGGGAACACTTTTAGACATCACTGAGGCACATTCAATGCCCGATTCAAAGCTGTTTATTACGGTACGCTTAGTTCTGAACGTATTGTGTCGTTCGCTGTCACCTGGCTGTCATCCTGTCAACTCTCGTCTGCCATTTGGTCATTCGTCACGTATCCAGAGTCACACCGAACGACCACCTATGCTCCAGTCTTCGCTTGAGGTTCCATTTCCAGTCGGACTTGGATAGATCGGGTATTAATCTCTCGCTTAAGACCAGTGGGGGTTCCGCGTGGGGGATGAGTGGGAATGCATCCCTACCACCGGACTTCTTTTTGCTTGTGAAACCTATTTTTGGGTAAAAGTCTAGTAAAACTACGAGGGGGAAACTGCGGATGACCTTTTTTGCCTGTCAACTTATTTTTTGTTAAAAGTGTAGTAAAATTAGGGTAACATCTCTTTTGTCAGAATTTTCCGGCAAAGTTTATTGATTTGTTCTTCTCTTTTCATCCTCCACCAACTTCCTATGAATTCATTTAATCCCCCACTAAGAAATTCTGGAACTGCCCAGTGGCGGCTCTAGGATTTGGCAAGTGGGGGGGGTGCGTTGGAGTGGCAACTTCTAATCATGGGGGCCAACCGTTTGTTGTTTAATGTATGTAGCATTAAGCATAGGGTCCCAACAGGGGGCACTGGGGGGCAGGCACTCAATAGGGGGCACTGGCCCCCCTGCCACCCCCTGGTGGAGCCGCCACTGGAACCGCCACTGCTTAAGATAGCTTCTCATGAATTCACCTCTTCATTACGCAACGGCAAAGAACGACTGAACTGGATAAACCAGCAGTTAAGAGATCTTGCTATTTTAAAAAAAACTAAAGAGACTAAAAACACTCGAAACAAACACTGCTAAAAGCCATACGTTCTATTTACAAAGTTCCTCTACATTTCTAATTTACATCTGTCTAAGACGTGCGCTAAATTTGTGAACACTTTGTCTATACAACGGTTCAACATAAAACTAGGTCCTCAATGTCTCCATTAACGAATGTTACAAAAGGTATGTCAAAATGACCCGTGACCCACTGAACTCATGGGTTTTGAGAAATTAAATATCATTTATAGAGAAATTAAATACCAGTTATATCTTTTCGAAGCCGCTAAGCCATGTCAAACTAACGTTAAGCATCGAACGAACACAAAAACAATGCTACCCCATTATACAAGAGTTAATTATGTCATTACCACAGAGTAAAGGCAAATATTGGATCGCAAATATTTACCTGTCAATGAACGTGAGCTTGAAATTTCATTATCTTTTCTGCCTGACTGCACCTGCAGTCTTACAAATTTAATGGATTTCATGGGGTATGACTCAATGGACATGAATCCATGGCCCATTTGACCCTATTTGACCCACGACCCATTCCCATATCTGTTTCCGTCTACGTCCATCATAGGCGGTTTTAAGTAAATAGAGGGTGAATGCACAATAGCTTCTTAATACGCTCATGTATGGACATTTCTAGTATAGGCTTTTAACAACGCATTGTTTTGATCGCGTTCATAAGTGGCGGTTTCACGTAGGGGATGAGAGGGGATGCGTTCCCACCGGACTTGTGGACTTTTTTCTCTTGTGAAATCTATTTTTTGGTCTAGTAAAACTACGGGGGAAAACGTGCGGATGACCTTTTTTGCTTGTCAACCTATTTTCGGTAAAAGTGTAGTAAAATTAGAGGGAAAGTTTCTTTTGTCAGCCTTTTCAGCAAAGTTTATTTTTCATCCCCTCCACCAACTTACCATGGATTCATTTCAACCCCCACCAAGAAATCCTGGAACCGCCACTGGCGTTCATCAACTTGTTCTTACTCGAATTTCCTTGCGGTTCAAAGCTTTGCTTTTTCCAATTTATTACTTAAATCACGGAACACAAATCGGCCGCCATCTTTGCACTTTTACTGCATCACGGCCCCCTAAGCAGTGTTTTATCCAGACTCCAGGCCTTTGGGGGAGGGGAAATTGAGGCTTTCGGGGAGAATCGACTTGGTTGGAGGGGAAAAAGACACAGTTCAATGCAAAATTTGTGTAAGTGCTGGGATTAGGGGGGGATTTTGAGTTGTTTTTTGGGGGGGGAATCTCCTCTTCTAACAGGCCTGTATAAAACACAATTGCAGGAATTTTCGCTGCAGCTATGATGTTTTTCGATCACTATGTTCAGTTAGTACGGACTCATAGGGACGTGATATTGTTCGATTGTTCTCGGCTGTCCGTGTATTCGTCCATGGGACAGTCGTCGTCCATTAGAGCGCCTTCCACGGTCGCTGTCATCTCTCCAGCTCCAGGAGAACAACTGGTCGTCAGCTGCGAACTGAAGTACATCGGTTCCATGTGGACGTCTGCAACATACAAGTAACCAGATGGCTACAACTCCGAAACACTTAATTATTGGCATGATTTACTTTTAACTTAAAATGATGTAGCGGAAGCTTTTTGACTCGAAATAAAGGCTTTTCGTACAGCGCTAAGTCGTTGATGAAGTCTATGACAAAATGGCCAACTTCTGTACAGTTGAAATGGATTGTATTTGGAGACAACTCAAGAAATTACTCATTTCTAGACATAGGCATCTATTAATTAACAAACATGCCTAAGAAAAGTATCCTAGAGCAGAAGCAAAAATATTTTCGACATTCTTATTAAGTGTTTTCGAGCAAGACTTTCGTCATTT
Source organism: Metaphire vulgaris (assembly GCA_018105865.1). Classification (NCBI taxonomy): domain Eukaryota; kingdom Metazoa; phylum Annelida; class Clitellata; order Crassiclitellata; family Megascolecidae; genus Metaphire; species Metaphire vulgaris. The sequence goes on from CM030834.1 coordinate 2,720,524, forward strand.
CACGTCTTTAGATATTAAAGCTTTGACGCAGAATACACGAGTATAGTGGCCTTTATATCGTTCGTCGTATGTGAAATTGACGGGCGTAGCAAGGGCCCCAGAGACCCAGACAGAGGCATCACGGTTTCTACAAACCGACCGTTCCAGATCCGACTTGGATGTTCCAAACTGCTGAGGTATAATGTCGTTTGTTTTAGAAAAAGCCGGACTTGCATTAGATGCTATAAGGTATTATTTCTGTGGTAGTGTGGTAACCATTGTCTAAATTCTAAATCGTAGCAAAGATGGCGGCTAATTGACTTCAGCCTTCCTCTGTCTTTACCATAGATAGACTACTTCCAGCGAATATTAATTTCTATGCAGCGTAGACGTCTTTTAACCGGCTGCTTTCTTTTTGTCTACCTGACCAGGTATAGCACAGGATCTCTCCCCGGTCTACATTAGTATGCGCACCAGTAGTTTGCGCACCTGGGAGTTTGCGCACTAGGTTTTTGCGCTCCAGGGGCGTACCAGGGTTAGGATTAGAGTTAGGGTTAAAGTTAACCCTCAACATAACTCTAACCCTCACCCTAACCCTAAACCTAACCCTAAACCTAAACCTAACCCTTACCCTAACCCTAACCCTGGTGCGCAAATTCATAGTGCGCAAACTCCCAGGTGCGCAAACTATGCTACACCCTCTCCCCACCTGATCGATCGAGGTCCGTCAGTGTGCTGAATCGTTGTTGCGTGCTGTTCCCGGGGCCCGAGCGGCCGGGGTTCGAGACGCTGTATCCGGAGACGGACTTCTTGTAGGTGGCCGAATTCTTCATCGTCAGCTTTCGAACGTTCTTGTCCGCCTGGAAGAGGATGACGTGCAGCTTCGGAACGAAGAGACAGGCAAGGGCAACCGTGGTGCTCAGGCTGATCGATATGCACAGCGTTGTTATCTGGACCTATACATTGAGAAATCCATTGCATCTGGAATAATTATGCACATCTCTGTAGCACCATTTCTAATACTCAAGGTCATCAATCGATGGTACTTAAATCCATCCGCAAAAGACCAGGTCATTCCAGAGATCAGTCAGAGGGAAACAGCAAGACAGACTATGGAGTGCATGCTAATCTGAAGAGATGTATTTTAAGCATAGATCTGAAAATACTCAGTTTCTTGGAAGATCTGACAACCTGAGGGAGAGAGTTCCAGATTTTAGGTCAGAAATAGTAAAAGCTTTCTTACCAATACCAGTGTTGGTTCTATGAATATTTAGCATCTAGCATCTAGAACTCTCAAGTCAACTGTAATGTAATGCTATAAACCAAGGGGCCTGAATATCGTTTCTTGAAAAGGAAAACGTCTAATTGACCGAATAAGTTAAGTAATATCAAGCTGATAAGCAGTGTTTATTCTAGCCACCTTGACATTGGGGGGAAGTTTGAAATGTTTGGGGGACAAGATTTGTCTCTCCACGCTTTGGGGGAGGGATTTCCATCCCCAAGCCAACATATACATTTTTTAGGGGGGAGGAAATTTTAAAACTTTGGGGATTCCCCCCAAACAGGCCTAGAATAAACACTGATGATAAGGAAAATTGAAAAAACAAAACGT